>MU779701.1:0-54162 GCA_026770625.1 Nicotiana glauca | reverse complement strand
TATATATATATATATATATATATATATATATATATATATATATATATATATATATATATATATATAAAATACCATCTGGTCTTGGATCAATGCACATGAATGCAATGCATGAGAAATACGTCAATAAAATCTTTCGGAGTGTCATAAGACCATTTTGACTTTGAATAATACCTTAATGTAAACTTTATCAACTTATATATTTTCTGAGACCCATGAATAGATGATAGAATAATATGACATATGATGAATCAAGAAAATAAGCATCTCTAATGTTTCTATGAATAGAGTTATTTATGAAAATTGTGCAGTTGCTCGTTTTGTTCGTATCGTATGGATCATGCCAAAAAAAAGAAGAAGGGATAGACTTAACATAACTTAATCAATTCTCCTGACAATTCCTCTAATACACGTTAATTTCGACAAACACGTGATAGCAAGATCGAAGCGGGGAAAAATCTGTATGATATTCTTAAGAAAGATTGCACCGTATTCCCTTAAAATCTCAAAATCCCATTGATATTACCTTGTGAAATCTCATACGAATTTTTGTAGAAAATTTCATGTGCTCACTTTGTTTATTTTATCATAACCTTTCAAAGCTGTTACTTAAGCAATACGTTTGAGTCTTTATGGCTTTTCAAACTTGTGAATTCCATCTCTTTTGTGATAATGTAAACCTTGGACTTAAAAAGAAATTTCTAATCCTTTCTTAAATGATTGCCACCTTTCATGTTATAACATGAGTCATTTAAAATTGTAAAGAGGGGCTGTCACCTCTTGCAATATAATTGATGAGTAATATTCCATTATTTAGAATCCCATTATCCAATAATTAATTCCTTAATTAATTGGGTAATATTTCATTATGCAATAACTAACCAATCACCCACATAATTAAGAATTACCTCAAAATACTCATTTTTCACATACCTTATACACCTTATTATCATAGTCATGTGGTACCTTATATGACACTAGCCCATAAATACCATGTATTTTTGCGCGGGCCGTATTTTATCCCAACATGCCAAAATTGGATGAAAATTTATTTTCTTTGACTTGCTTCCCCTCACATTCACAAATTTACTCATTACTTGTTTGAAATATCATAGTACTTATAATCGCCAAATAATCTTTTCCTTGGATTGATGCCATTTACCTTATGAGAAATTCAACGTACAATACTGCATGGTACAACATCGTCATAATTTAATACTGCAAAGCGTAACATCATTGTAATGTAATACTGTAAGGCATAACTTTATCGTAATATAATACCGCAGGATATAACATCATCGTAATATAATACTGTGGGACGTAATATCGACGTAATATTATGGGGCTTAACATCATTCTCCCATTTGGAACATTCGTCCTCGAATGTTTACTGTTGCTCTTGTCACTTTCATAACTTATAACTCGTGTGAATAACTTATACTCCCCTTGTCATTTAGGCAGTTGTTTTGTGAATAAATCCTAAAGCAAAGGCATTCGCCCTTTTAGGCCTCTTTCCTACGCCATGACTTGTGATCGAATTCCTTGCAATCTCGTAATTGTTGCTACATTCTATCATGTAGCCTTTACGATACTGACCTTGTAAGTGTGCCTATGCAACTCTTCTCTCCTTTTTCCTCCAGCTTTTAGCCAATCTCTAGGCCTTACTGTGTAAACATATACAAGGCTTAATAGGATGCCTCTCTGGGCATCTATAGGTGTACAGAAGTTCTTCGCTCGATAGTATGTAGAACTTGCGAATATGGCCATATCTTATTTCATAGATCTTTATCCATTCGTATGAATTTACTACATCTACGTAGGTCACACTATACCAAAATTCTTACTTTGATGTATCATTACTGAGGTCTGCAACCTACTCCGAGTTTCTCTCATTGCTTATCCTTAAGACTGATGGTCTATTCTCATCTCATAGTGTTGAACTTTTAACCATCTATTGTTGATTCACCTTAATGTTGATTCATCATCTACCACTGATAACTTGATCTTTTATGTAACACCGCCACTAGGGCTCGCATCTCATCGGGGACATCTGGAGTAATTAGATTGATCCACCTATGGGTGATACTACACTTCCATGACCGTACTTTATAACATCCCAATGTGACTCACCTTATATGGGCATTTTAGTCCCTTACAATTCATGATATCCCATTCTTCAAATCATTACTTAATCGAAGGACCAAACACCATCCTTTATCTATCACAATCACACCCTCATTACACTACCATGGCAACATTCCATTTTTTCTAAATGTTATTAGTCTTAGACTCCTTTGAGTTCATTCAAGATATGCTAAACTTTCTATAATTTAGAGAAACCAGTAGCTCTCTTATATTTAGGGGCTTAATCTCGAGGACTTATCCATCCTCGTTACCTTCTCATTCACCCTTTCTCAATCCTTACTCCTGTTATAAAACTTTGTCTCTATACTGTACTTTAGCTTGTGATCTATATATATCTATTTACACTATTTGTAGCCTTCCATAAACTTGCTTGTACCATAGATTTCCTTGTGTTATTCTAGAATATCAAGCGATACATCACCTTGTATCTAGCTCTTTTTTACTCTCTTGACTAGATATCTGGGTACTTAGAAACCATAGGCTGGAAGGTACGCCACTAACGATGCTGCTATAATTCCTTGATATTGAATCCCAATACTTCTAGCCTTCTATCAAAAGTATGGACTATTCACAACCTTCTGCATTTTAGTATCCTGGATGTTATTCACCTTTTACCTTACTCACCCTAAAACCTCGTATCGTATGTTCTATCTCTTACATGACCTCCCTTCCACATAGGTATAATTCACGTCCATAATTTGAAGCTCAATTATAATAATTACACCTCTGGTGCATACACAATCCGGTGGGAGCTTCATGCTGACTTCTTATGAGGCAGGTACTATTCTAACTGGATAAATCTAACATAGGGCTGTTATAGAATATGTCGACTGTACTATCCCTCTTGTACTTCAGATATTGGGAATAATCCTGCGATTTTCTCACATGAGATTTATATTCTTTTGAGTCTAATAATCAGATTCCTATGCATGAAAATAAGGGTAATTGCGTAGTGTAGGTCCGAAATTAGGGGTTTTTAGAGGGCTAGATTTTAAATACCCAATTCAAAAAATAATTAATAAATAACAAAAATATCACATGTGCATGCAAATGATTTAAAATAATTACCTAACATTATAAAAATATAAAGAGTTATTTTCTATATAAATAATATAATTATGCACATATATGGGTTATTATTGCAAAATACGTAATTTTAGCCTAAGGATGCAAATATGATTATGATGAATCAAAAATATTTAAATCTTAGTATGGATCTAAATGATGAAAATTAAATGATAAATCATCACAAAAATTATTTGAGATGCAACTAATAATTAATTATATGATAAAAATGCAGGAATACATTGATTACAAGCCTTTAAATATTATAGAAAATTATGAAAAGTGCTTGTATACATTTATAAACAAAGTGATGGTGTATATGCATTATTTTGGAGGTATAT
Source organism: Nicotiana glauca (assembly GCA_026770625.1). Lineage (NCBI taxonomy): Eukaryota > Viridiplantae > Streptophyta > Magnoliopsida > Solanales > Solanaceae > Nicotiana > Nicotiana glauca. The sequence goes on along the minus strand of MU779701.1, from coordinate 50,614 downwards.
ATATATTTTAGGAATGTGAGGAAAAAATTGGGTATTAACAGCTGCCCTCTTTACCCGAGAAGGATGAAAGAGTTGCCGGGTAAAGAAATGATGACCGATTTTGACCGAACGGGGTGTTTTGAAAAATATAGGCTGCAGCCTGGTCTCTGAGCTGCCTACATATCCCTGGTTTTATAGGAATCAGGCCGTGTGTTGTTCTGGACCCAACAGTGAATGAAACTGATAGAATTGGTATTGGAATAGTCGTGTGTTTTGGAAAGGGTTCTCTTGGGAAGGATAGTATCAGATGGATTTATACGGAGTTATGAATGTGAATCTGAAATGTAACAGATGTATCACAGGGCATATATCTGAACGGTTATTGAGTAAAGGCAAGTAATTTATGGTAATCGGTTATGTCCGAAATAATGGTCAGATGTGAATGGTATGAGCAGAAACCGGAGCGAAGGTTGCTCCTGTTTGAAGAATGATTAACTCCTGAATTACCTGCAACACTTAAAACACAATGTGTGCAAGTATATATGGATTATTGGGAGGATTTAAACATGATGCAGACTTCCTTTGGACCATAAAGGTTGTCTTTAGAGGCGAGGATGATATCATTAGACCATGACCTCCTAGGCCACGAATCGTGAGATAAGGGATTTGTAGCCCATGAAATGATGTTCTTGGGCCATAAGAATGGTGCCTCGGAACAATGACGCCTTTTAATAATGATGTGCAATATTGAGAGATCTTCAGGCTATAGCATGGTGTCTTCAATCTACGAGGATGAGGACTTCAGTCTATAACATCTTCAGACAGAGACACGGTGATGTATCATAGGAGCAAAACAAGACAGAGCTTAGTATTCTATAGGATCGGGACATAGCTTAGCCCCGAAGAAGGTGTAATAGTGCTAGGCTTCAAATAGGGTAACATTTAGTCATTAGACAAGGAAAGGCAGAGCTTAGCCTTATGCAGATGGGGAGGAAATGCTTAGCCTCATGCGAGAAAGGGGAGACAGTGATTAGACTCATGTAAGGAAAGGCAATGCTTAGCCTTATGCAATTGAAGAGGCATGGCTTAGCCTCATGCAAGATTCGAGATGGTGCTTAGTCTCAGTCAATGGAAGGTAGTGCTTAGACTTATCCATACAGGGAGGCAAGGCTTAGTCTCATATAAGAAAAGAGGGACATGGCTTAGTCTCATGAAAAAGATGGCAATGCTTAGGCTTATTCAAGTGAGAAGGCAATGCTTAGCCTCATGCAAAAAAAAGGAGACATGGCTTAGTCTCATGCAGTGGAAGGCAATGCTTAGCCTTATGAAAATATGGAGGCAGGCCTTGGCCTCATGCAAGATTTGAGATAGGGCTTAGTCTCATGAAAAGAGAAGGAAATGCTTAGCCTTATCCAAATAGGGATCAGGGCTTAGACTCATGCAAGAAGAGGATAGAATGCTTAGTCTCATGCAATAGGAAGGCAGAGCTTAGCCTTATGTCATCGAGGAGGAAAGGCTTAGCCTCATGCAATAATTGAGATAGAGATTAATCTCATGCAAAGAGAAGGCAATGCTTAGCCTTATGCAAATAGGGAGGCAGGGCTTAGCCTCATGACAGAAGAGGAGACAATGCTTAGTCTCATGCAAAGAGAAGGCAATGCTTAGCCTTATGCAAATGGGGAGGCATGGCTTAGCCTCAGGCAAGGAGAGGAGACAATGCTTACTCTCATGTAATAGGAAGGTAGAGCTTATCCTTATGCAATTGAGGAGGCATGACTTAGCCTCATGCAAGAATTGAGATACAGCTTAGTCTCATGCCAAGAGAAGGGAATGCTTAGACTTATGCAAATAGGGAGGCAAGACTTAGCCTCATGCAAGATTTGAGACAGTGCTTAGTCTCATGCCATGGAAAATAGCAAATAGGAGCAGAATATTTCTTAGATGGATATATTTGTGCTTGGCAGTCCGGTTGTTTTGAAGGTTATGATTTTAATGCGGATGTAGTTGTGGTTATTCCTTATTCCTGCATCCAATGAAAAATTGTGAATTTTGCGGAGGAGGTTGGTTTGTGCCTTTGCCTACTTATTTTGCTTTGCTTTGCTCTGGAAATCCTGTTTGAGTTTCCCTGGGTAACATCTGGCTGTCATAGAAATAAAGTTTTGAAAAATATGCACTTATTTAATAAAATAGAGTTATTTAGAAAACATAGTGGTATATAATAGCAAGTAAATTATATGAACTAATGACTATGACACTTTTAGAGACACTACGGCTTCTTTGTGTTAGAATTTTGAGGTCTTCCTCAAAATTCTGCCCCAGTTTGGTAAGCAACCCTTCAACCGTTCTGCATGTGATGAAGTTTGATGGACCTGCTCTAGAATTTTGAGAATCCTTCTCAAAATTCTGCCCCATTTACTGAACTAATTCTCTGACTGTCTTACATATGATGACTTCCGCTGGGCTTGCTCCGGAATTTAGAGGGTCCTCCTCAAAATTCTGCCCCAGTTTTTGCTTGTGGGTAAAGTGAAAATTTTATTGGGATGTGACCGAACCCATAGGGCTGCCTATGTATCCCCTTTCAAATAGGAATTAGGTCAAGCATATTTTAGTTACATTAGATGAAGAGATGTAAGCAATTTAAATATAGTATCTCTTGACTGTGTCCGAATTGATAGGCTTTGGCCAAACTTCTATGTCTATTTCTTCAGGTGTGAGTGCTCCTCCTATTAATACCATGTGAACCATATGAGGACCTTGCTAGTTAGGTGAAAATTTCCTTTTGGATTCATCTTGATGTGGAAAGATTCGCTTCAACACCAGCTACCCCGGTATGAACTGTCTTGGTTAGAACTTTTTCTGCTTCGCTGGAGGACACATTGGATTGGTAGGCAATTTATGAGACTATGGATGTGCTCAAACTAGTCATTTCATCATATGACCATGAAAATATATCCTCATATTCTTTCATGAAACTAGTGTATTCTTTCTTCTCTGATGGTGACAAGTGACTACTTATGCGAGTTTCTTTGATGGTTTTAGAATCTCCCAAATTGACTATCTCAGTTTTGTCCAGGTTGGACATAGGCTTCTTCTCAAAATTCTTAACTTCTCTGATAACTTCCTCAAGTACCTCATCTTCTTCTTCCGATTCACTATCCATATGTTGAGTTGTCTCACTACATGTCACAGCCATTGGTTCATCAAGGTAAGGAATAGTAAATAGAAGAAAAATATGAAAGATAATGATAATAAAACATCAAACTATTTGATAAATTCTAAAACGTTAAACAAAATATCGTCTAGATGACTTCAAAACAATTTTTTACAAAACAAAATACTGAAAGAAATATTTTTTTTTTATTAAAGCAAAATGATCAAAAGACTTGTTTTTCAAATAACATTAGTAGCCATGCTACCACGTGACTCGCTTGGCCCTGGATGCTGTGGTGGTCCAGTCCCTGAGAAATGCTACCCTCCCCACCGTATGAATGATAAGGACTTCTTCATCTTCCTCAACTATCATATTGCAATCTATATCTTTGTCTTCTAGAAACAGGTTCCTTAGCCCAGCCAAAGCTTCCTCGCCTGATGAAAGGTCTGACTCAGATGCAGAACTGGCTACTCAAGAGGGTAATAGGGACCACGCCATGGTGGTGACAAATGATCATATTCTTTCCATGTATACTGATATCCGAGCCCAAAAGTTGTACCATGACGTTTCAACTGTATTGGTTTGGTAATGCCCTGTAGTTTCTTCCCAAACCCTTTGCCGGGTACATACCTAACCATGGCAGTATGCTTTCTATTTTGCTGCTTCACCATTTATATTTTTTAATAGCACTGACACGCTCGATGCAGCGATAAGTTTCTTACCCAACTTTCTTCTATTCTCGACAACTGGGATGGTTTGACTGGTGTGAATGGGATTACATCCGTCTCCATGAATTATTACCTCCTGATGGTTCCATTCGAACTTCACAGCTAGTGCAAGCACAGAAGCCACAACTCCAACAGTATTTATCTAAGGTCATCTCAGTAAAAGATTATATGTAGTAGATATGTCCAATTCTTGAAACTTAACATCTAACCAAGACGGGCCCATTTGCAAACAAAGGTTAATTTCCCCAATTGTGGTCCTTTGAGACCCATTATATGCTTTCACATTCATACTCCATGCTCATATCTTATGGAAATATTTACCCAACCTTTTTAGAGTAGTCAATGGACAAATGTTGAGGCTTGAACCCCCATCTATTAGGACTCCGACAATGAATTTGTCCTCAAACTGTACTTGATGTGCAGTGTCGTGTTGTGACTTAGTCCTTCAGGTGGTAGTTCATCTTCGTGAAAGGTGATCTTATGGCTTTCTAGCACTTGACCTACCATGTTGGCCATTTCTCTATTGGTGATGTTGTTGGGCACATAAGATTCATTCAACACTTTCATTAACGCATTCCTATGTGTCTCAGAATTCTGTAGCATTGACAGAATGGAAATCTAAGCACGAGTTTTGTTCATATGATCAACAACAGAGTATTCTCTTGCATATACTTTCCTCTAGAGATCATCTGGACCAGTTTCAATTATGGGCTATTTGAAAGCAACTTCCTAGCTTGTTCCTCCCAAATTTTCAGGTGTATAGATTCTTCCAGTTCTGGTCATCCCTTGTGTAATGTCAGACTCTTCCATTTTTACCTCCCTTTTCTCCTAGCTTTGGCAACATAATCTGAAGGTATGGAGTTAGAATTGAAGGGTGGTGTGGATGCTACCATCACAGCGAAGGGTGTGTCTACTTCTACTTCAAATGGAGTAGGCGTAGTTGTAGGTGCTGTCACTTTGATTTGAAACGGAGCTGATGCGGCTACCTCAACTTCGACCGGTAGCTGTATCTATAACACTATAGGAGTGAGTGTGACTGCAGGTTTCTTAGGGTCATGACCCTCCCAAATAAGCCCAGTTAAACCTTCAAGATCCCATTGTTCATCATTTTCTATCACATTTACTCCTTCACCCCTATGATCTGGGAGGGGATTATTGCAGACACTAGGTGCGGCTTCTGTTTGCTTGTATGACTTTGGTATCAATTAGGGTCTGAAGCTTTTCTTTTAGAGTGCGACATTCATCAATATTATGCCCCTCTATGTCGGAATGGTATGCACATGTTTTGTTTGGGTTGACCCATTGGGAGGAGTCTTCCATGGCGACATCAAGAATAAGGTTAAATGTCCAGCAGCCTTTAGTCTTTCATATAGATGGTCGATGGGCTCAACAATAGGGTTGTATTTTATAGGCGGTCTACGGTCAAAATTTGGTATGGGTTTTTGGTAGTTTTGGCAGGCTGCTGGTGGTAAGTGGTAATACGTTGGCTGGGTGTTATAAGTGTTGTAGGCGATAGCGGGTTGAGGATATATGGGAGGTGAAGGTTGGTATATGGGTGGAGGTATTTTGTATGTGAGTGGAGATTTTGGACCTTGTCCTACCATCACTGCCCATATTTCTTTCTTGTTTGATATACCCCCTAACTGTAATTCCTTGTACGTAGCCTGCATTTCCTCAAAATTGGTTACCATACCGCTCTTGATCCCTTCTTGAATCCTTTCCCCATGTTTGATGTTGTCAAAGAATTTGTGATTTTCGATGACCATTAACCTTTCATGGTATTGTAGGTCCTGGGCCTTGATGAAGAGTTTGTTTATCTATTTTTCTTCTAGTGCCGGCCTGACCTTTGAAGCTTGTGACCTCCATCGAGTAGCCTACTCATGGAAAGTTTCCATTGGTTTATTCTTGAGGTTTTGTATGTAGAGGAAGTCTGATGCATTCTCTGTATTAAACCTGAATCGGTCCATAAAGTTTGATGCAATACATACCCAGTTAACCCACTTCTTGGGATTTTGACTGATGTACCAAGATAGGGCATCTCCAGTGAGACTCCTCATTAACAACTTTATGCAAATTCCTTAATCTTTCCAAACTCCCACGAGCTTATCACATTATATCCACATATGTACCTTCGGTTCACCCATTCCATCAAATATCTCAAACTTAGGAGGTTTGTAACCTTCTGACAGTTCTACGTCTGGCTGAATGCATAGATCTTTATAATTCAAACCGTTAACTCCTTTGCCTCCTTCAAAACCCTAGACGTGGCTTGTGAGCTTCTTGATCTCCTCTACCATATTTTTAATGACCAGGTCCTTCTCGGTGGATTTTGGAGTGTATGAAATTGGTTGAGTAGAGTGGGGTAAGGTTTCTGCATATATGTGATTATTTATTGGGTATCGCGGGTTGGAGTATAATGGTGATCATTAGTTGAATTTTGTGTATCATGGATAGGTTATGGGGTATTCTAAGGAGTATTGTAAATTTTTTGCGGGATTTGAGTCGAAAGATATTGGTGCTGAGGAGGAGTTGGTACTGGTGGAGGATTAAGATTTTGGGGAGGTGTTGCGTATTGATGGGGTTCGGCAGGCTTTTGGAGATTTTGGTTTGGTGTGTTTTGAGGAGGTACTGGGTTTTGAACATTTTGCTCGTTAAGATCTGGGATGTTTAGGGTGAGGGAGAGGTTTTCTAAGTTGTGGACCTGCTCAAGTTCCCCTTGCAATTCTAGTACTTTCCGTTCCAACAATAAGACCAAATCATTCTGTGCCGGAGTACCCCAACCGTCTAAAGCTTTAACATTTTCCACGTACGCATCATTTTCTTTCCAGATACCACTTTTATTATGACGGCCTAGCCGGTTGTCTTAAGAATTAATGCCTCGATCCACTATTAACTACTTTCCCCGTGTTTATCTCCGCTATTTTGATTTGCCGGGATGTTCGATTTCGTGTTTGGGAGAGTTTTAGGACACTTAGTCCCTAAATGAGAGCTTAAATGTTGGAACGTTGATCGTAGATAGAAAAGTATGAAGACAATCTCGGAATGCAAATTTTATGGTTCCGTTTGCTCCGTTGGGTGATTTCGGGCTTAGGGGCATGTTCGAATTGTATTTTGGAGGTCCGTAGCTAATTTAGGCTTAAAATGCCGAAAGTTGAATTTTTGAAGTTTCCGGTTCGACAGTGAGATTTTGATCTGAGGTTTGGAATGGAATTTCGGAATTTGGAGTATCTCCGTAGTATTGAATGTGACATGTGTGCAAAATTTTAGGTCATTCGGATGAGGTTTGATAGACGTTTTGATCGAAAGTGTGTTTATAGAGTTTCTAGAATTCTTAGGTTTAAATCCGATGAAAAATAGGTGTTTTGTTGTTGTTTTGAGCTTTCCGAAGGTTGTAACAAGTTTGAATGATGTTTTAAGATTGGTTGGCAGGTTTGGTTGAGGTCCCGGGGGCCTTGGGTGTGTTTCGGAGGCTGAACAGACCATTTTTGGACTTGGGAAAGCATCAGATTTTTGCTGGTATGTGTTGCAGACTTTTCTTCATCGCGATCGCGTGGAGAGAATCGCGATCGTGAAGGCTTAGGCAAGGCAGAGGGAATTTTGCCCTTCGTGTTCCTGTGAAAGGGAATGCGAACGTGTAGCTATGAGAAATGTTGAATCGCGAACGCGCGGGCTAGGCTGCGTTTGCACGGAAGAAATAAGGCGGCAGTGGTTTGTCAAGTGTTTCTCTACGTGGTCGCGTGGAGTCAACCGTGATCGTGTAAGTTGAGGGAGCTAGAGCATCTTCCGTGGTCGCGTAGAGTAAATCTGAGGCACGTGATTTTTGTTCTTCGCGATCGCGACTGGTATTTCGCGATCGCGATTAAGGAATTGCCTGGGTAGATTTTAAAACCCAAAATCGAGGGTTTAAGCCATAATTTATATTTTGGACTTGGGAGCTCGGGAAATTGCAAATTTTTCAGAGATTTTCGCCTGGGCGATTTGCTTAAGTAATTCCTACTCGGTACAGACTAATTTCCATGAAAGTACACTTAAATCCATACTTTAATTTTGAAATTATGGTGGAAATTGGGGGAAGGTTCTTAGACCAAGAAATTGAGTTTTTATTGGGGATTTGTCACTGGATTGGGATAATTTGATATGGTTAAACTTGTGAGAGTGTGAGGATTCTGAAAATATAATTTTTACTCGATTTCGAGATGTGGGCCCGAGGGGCATTTTGGTCATTTTACCTAATTTCGCGTATTATCTTAGAATTTAATTGTAGAATCAGTTACTTGAAATTTTATTTATATTATGAAATTGAATTGAATAGATTCAGGCCATTTGGAGTCAAGTACTCATGGCAAGGACGTGCTCCTTTTCCTGTCTCGTTTTACTTGCAATTTAAACCTGCTGTTAGCTTAGGAAAAGCATGTCTAATTGACTTAACTGCTTATTTGCTTAAACTACCATAGTTGAATTATATGAAGCATGTTACGTTAGAATTTCCTGTTTAATTGGTACGAAGTTGAGCGTAATTGAGTAGTTCTTGTGTTGCTGCTGTGTGTTTTTACTTTGGGACTATAAGACGACATCTCGAGAAATCCCCTGTATGTATTTATGATTTGAACTAAGGTGCAGGATACCAAGAGATCCCTGGCACGTATATTGAGGATACTAAGAGATCCCTAACATATATTGAGGATACCAAGAGATCCTTGGGATACCAAGAGATCCCTCGTATACATTGAGGATACCAAGAGATTCTCGGGATACTAAGAGATCCCCGACATATATATATATATATATATATATATATTGAGGATACTGAGAGATCCTATGGTTATCATCCTTGTTATGAGTGGTATTTCCTTGTGTTTTATCTTTATTTTTGTTTCGGCCATTGATTTCCTTATTATCCTGTGTTAGATTCTTACTGTAGATTCTCAATTGAACTGTTTATCTTATTCTGTCATTCTATATTTATTTAATCTCAGTAGGGCCCTGACCTTCCTCATCACTACTCAACCGAGGTTAGGCTTGGCACTTACTAAGTACTATTGTGGTGTACTCATGCCCTTTCTGCACAAGTTTTTCATGTGCAGATCCAGGTATTTCGACTCAGTCTTATCACCCTGAGGCGAGGTGACTGCTATAGCAACTTCGAGGTATATCTTCCACGTCCGCAGACCGAGAAGTCTCTTTCTATTCTTGCTGTTTAGTATTAGCCCTTCTGTATTTCCGTTCTTGCTAGACATTCTGGAGTTAGAGCTATGTAGTATTTCTTAGCTTGTGATTCGTGTGTTTTCGGGTCTTGGATATATGTATAGGTTTTGATAATTAAATATTTTGTATGCCGAGCAGCACATTTAAACACTGTTTATTACTTTATTCATGTTTTAATTTGTTTTATTTTTCGCAAATTAGTTTTTTTCCATAATTTAGGCTTACCTAGCCGTAGAGACTAGGTGCCATCACGATGGTTCACGGAAGGCGAACTGGGGCCGTGACAAGCTGGTATCAGAGCACTAGGTTCATAGGAGTCATGAATCACAAGCCATTTTGTTAGTCTCGCTGATCGGTACGGCGACATCTGTACTTATCTATGAAAGGTTATGTAACTGTTAGGAAAATTCCATTTTATTTGATTTCCTTCTCATGCAAGATTTTGACATCAAAGTTCTAAACTAATGTCTTCTATTCTCTCACAGATGGTGAGGACATGTGCTACTCGAGATGATTTGGCACCCGCATCCCTTACTGCAGCCGTTAGAGGGCGGGGCTGGGGTAGAGGCCAGGGACGCACATGCGGTGCAGCTAGAGCACCTACGCGAGCTGCCACTGAGGAGCACCAGTAGTGCCATTCAGAGTCCAGGCACCTGACACGCCTACTGCTACTACCACGCTAGCACTTCAGGAGACTCTGACACAGTTTATGAGCACATACACCACTTTGGTGAATGCAGGGTTGCTTCCTCTTATTGGAGCTACATCCCAGGCTGGGGGAGGAGGACAAAATCCCGTCGCCCGCACTCTTGAGCAGTAAGTGCATGTTGATTAGGTCACAAAGATTATTCCTGCACAGATTATAGCCCCAGGCTATCCCGAGGACAGGGCAGCAGTTTTAGAGGACGAACAACAGAGATTTGAGAGGTTCAAGAAGTATGATCCTCCTGTATTCAGTGGGTTAGCATCAGAGGATGCCTTGGGAGTTATGGAGGAGTGATACCGTATCCTTTGTACTATGGGTATATCAGGATCTAGCTGGGTTTCATTTAATACTTTCTAGCTTCGAGGAGCAGCCTATGAGTGGTGGCGTACCTATGAGTTAGACAGTCCGGACAAGGCTGCTTCGCTGACTTAGACCCAGTTTTCAGATCTATTTCTGAGAGAGTTTATTCTTCAGAGCCTCAGAGATGCATGTCGCTCCGAGTTTGAGCATTTACGCCAGGGTGCCATGACTATCTCAGAGTATGCTGTCCGTTATACTAGCTTGGCTAGACATGTACCGACCTTTGTTTCTACTATTCGCGAGAGGGTTTGTCGGTTTATTGAGGCGTTTATTCCCAGCATCAGATCTAGCATGGCTCGTCAGTTGGAGATGGATATTTCTTATCAGCAGCTGGTGAGCATTGCTAGGAGGATTAAGGGTATGCATGCTAGGGAGAGAGAAGAGAGGGAGGCTAAGAGGTCTCGAGAGTCAAGCCATTATTCTAGTGCCCCTACCCTAGCTATAGGTCGTCATGGTAGGGGTTATATGAGTCGACCTATTCATTCATCTTTTCTAGCAGCCAATGGTATTCCAGCTCCTCCTAGGCCTCATGAGCCTTATTATGTACCTGTAGTTTCTAGTGCGCCTCATGCGCGAGGTGCTTTTAGAGGTTAGTCTAGCAGACTTGTCCCGAGCCACTCATAGCCACCACGTCCTTCCAGAGCTTATTTTAAGTATGGTGACACCTACCATGTGGTGAGGGATTGACCTAGACTTTGGAGGAGTGTGCCTCCATAGACTTCTCAGCCACAACATGCCTCGCAAAGTTCTCAGGCTATGGTTACAGCTCCAATTGCTACCCTACCTACTCAGCCAGCTAGAGGTAGATGTCGGGGAGGTAGACGTTGCCCCTAGAGGGGGATGCCAGGCTCGATACTATGCCCTTCCTGCTCGTACCGACGTTGTTATCTCTGATTCTGTCGTCACATGTATTGTACTGGTCTGTCACATAGATGCATCGGTTCTATTCGATCAAGGATCCACTTATTCTTATGTGTCTTCTTATTTTTCTCTGTATTTGGGTGTATCTCTAGATTCCTTGAGTGCCCCTATTTATGTTTCTACTCCTGTGAGAGATTCTCTTGTTGTGGACCGCATTTATCGATCGTGTTTGGTTGCTCTTAGTGGTTTTGATACCATAGCTGATTTATTGTTGGGAATAGACTCGTTTTTGACCCATTATGATATTCTTGATTGTCACGCCAAGACCGTTATGCTGGCTATGCCAGGTGTGTTGCGTGTTTAGTGGAGGGGTGCTATAGATTACACTCCCAGTAGAATTAGTTCTTTCCTTAAAGCTCAGCGTATGGTTGAGAAGGGGTGTCACTTCTATCTAGCCTATGTGAGAGATGTTAGTATTGATACCCCTTCAGTTCACTAAGTTCCAGTAGTATGGGAATTTTTCGATGTGTTTCCAGCTGATCTTCCAGGCATGTTGGCTGATAGAGATATTGATTTTTGCATCGATTTGTTGCCGGGCACTCGGCATATTTCTATTCCTCCGTATAGAGTTGAAGGATCACTCGGCATAAGGGCTTTATTCGACCCAGGCTTGGGGTGCTCCTGTTTTGTTTATGATGAAGAAAGATGTTTCTATGCATATATGTATTGATTATTGCCAGTTGAACAAGGTTACAGTGAAGAACCATTATACTTTGCCACGTATTGATGATCTGTTTGAGCAGCTTCAGGGTGCACAAGTATTTTTTAAGATTGGCTTGCGCTCAGGATACCATCAGTTTAAGATTCGGGAGCCAAATATTCCAAAGACTACTTTTAGGACTCGGTATGGTCGTTACAAGTTCCTTGTTATGTTATTTGGGCTGACCAATGCCCCAGCAGCCTTTATGCATTTGATGCACAGTGTATTCTTGCCATTTCTTGACTCTTTTGTCATTGTGTTTATTGATGACATTCTGGTATATTCCTGGAGTCGGGAAGATCATGAGCAACACCTAAGAATAGTGCTTCAGACTCTGAGGGAAAAGAAGTTATATGCAAAGCTCTCAAAATGTTAGTTTTGGTTTGATTCCGTGGCATTCTTAGGCCACGTCATATCGAATGAGCGTATTCGTATGGATTCGAAGAAGGTAGAGGCAGTGCAGTGTTGGCCTAGTCCATCCTCATCTGTAGAGATCCCGTAGTTTTCTTGGTTTGGCGGGTTACTATCGTTGTTTTGGGAAGGGGTTTTCATTGATTGTAGCCCCTATGACCAGACATACCCAGAGTGGATGGAAGAGTGTGAGGCGAGCTTTCAAAAGCTCAAGGCAGCTTTAACTACGGTCCCAGTTTTGATATTGCCTACATGTTCGGGGTCTTACACTATCTATTGTAATGCCTCGAGGATTGGCCTTGGAGTGGTGTTGATGTAGGACGGTAGGATGATTTCCTATGTGTCCAGACAGTTTAAGGTACATGAGAAGAATTATCCGATTCATGACCTTGAGTTAGCAACCATGGTTCACACACAGAAGATTTGGCACCATTATCTATACGGTGTGCCTTGTGAGATTTATACTGACCATCGGAGCTTGCATCCCCCGTTCAAGAAAAAGTATCTAAATTTGCGCCACATGAGGCTGTTAGGGTTGCTGAAGGACTATGATATCACTATTCTATATTACACGGGCAAGGCCAATGTGGTGGCCAATTCTTTGAGTCACCTGGTAGAGAGTTTAGGGTGTTTGGCTTATCTACCAGCATCAGAGAGGCCTATGGCGATGGATGGTCAGGCCTTAGCCAGCCAGTTGTGAGATTGGATCTTTCGGAGCCCAGTCGGGTTCTAGCTTGTGTGGTTTCTTGGTCTTCCTTATTTGATCGTATCAGGGAGCGGTGGTACGATGAACCTTATTTGCTTTTCCTCAAGGACAAGGTTCAACATGGTGATGCCAGAGATGTGACCATTGGCGGGGACGGAGTATTGATGATGGATGGTCGGGTCTGTGTACCCAGTGTAGATGGGCTTCGAGAGTGGATTCTAGAGGAGGCCCATAATCCGCAATATTCAATTTATCTGGGTGCTACAAAGATGTACCAGGATTTGAGGCAACACTATTGGTGGAGGCGAATGTAGAAAATATAGTTGGGTTTGTAGCTCGGTGCCTCAATTATCAGCAGGTGAAGTATGAGCACCAGATACTAGGTCGGTTGCTTCAGCAGATAGAGATTCCAGAGTAGAAGTGGGAGTGGATCACCATGGACTTTGTAGTTGGGCTCCTGCTGACTTAGAGAAAATTTGATGCTGTTTGGGTGATTGTGGATCGGCTGACCAAGTCCGCTCACTTTATTCCTGTGTGTAGTACTTAATCTTCGGAGTGGTTGACAGAGATCTATATCTGGGTGATTGTTCATCTGCATGGTATTCCAGTTTCCATCATTTTGGATAGAGGTACTCAGTTCAGATCACAGTTCTGGAGGGCCGTTCAGCATGAGTTGGGTACTAGGGTGGAGTTGAGCACAACATTTCACCCTCTGACAGATGGACAATCCGAGCTTACTATTTAGATTCTTGAGGATATGCTCCGTGCATGTGTGATTGAGTTTGGAGGATTATGGGATCAGTTCTTGCCATTGGCAGAGTTTGTTTACAACAACAGCTATCAGTCCAGCATTCTGATGGCACCGTATGAGGCTTTGTATGGCAGACGGTGTAGATATCCTGTGGGTTGGTTCGCACCGGGTGAGGCTAGATTATTAAGCATAAACTTAGTCTAGGATGATTTGGAGAAAGTTAAGTTGATTCAGGATAGATTCCATACAGCCCAGTCCAGACAGAAGAGCTATGCGAACCGGAAGGTTCGTGATGTTTCCTATATGGATGGAGAGCGGGTTCTGCTTTAGGTTTCGCCTATGAAGAGAATTATGAGATTTGCGAAGAAAGGGAAGTTGAGTCCGAGGTTCATTGGCCCTTTTGAGATATTGAGGCATGTTGGGGAGGTTGCTTATGAGCTTGACTTACCTCCCAACTTGGCAGGAGTTCATCTGATATTTAGTTCAGTCTAGTTGGACAAGGAGTTATCCTATGTTGAGGAGCCAGTGGCGATATTGGAAAGGCATGTTAGAAAGATGAGGACAAAGAACATTGCGTCAGTAAAGGTTCAGTGGCGGGGTCAACTGGTCGAGGAGGCGACCTAGGAGACTGAGCAGGATATACACAACCGTTACTCTCATCTTTTCACTATTTCAGGTGTGTCTCTATGCTCGTTCGAGGATGAACGAATGTTTATGTATGGGAGGATGTGACCACCCTGTCGATCGTATCAAGAATTAACACCCCAATCTCCTATTAACTGCTTTCCCCGTGTTTATTTCTGCTATTTTGATTTGCCGGGATGTTCGGTTTCGAGTTTGGGAGAGTTTGGGACACTTAGTGCCTAAATGAGAGCTTAAGTGTTGGAAAGTTGACCGTAACTGGACCAGTGTGAAGATGACCTCAGAGTGGAAATACAATGGTTCTGTTAGCTCCGTTGGTTGATTTTCAACTTAAGGGCATGTTCAAATTGTGTTTTGGAGGTCCGTAGCTAATTTAGGCTTGAAATGCCAAAAGTTGAATTTTTGAAGTTTCCGATTCAATAGTGATACTTTGATCCGAGGGTTGAAATGAAATTTAAGAAGTTTGAGTAGCTCCGTAGTGTTGAATGTGACGTGTGTGCGGAATTTCAGGTCATTCGGATGAGGTTTGATAGACTTTTTGATCGAAAGCGTGTTTTTAGAGTTTTTGGAATTCTTAGGCTTGAATCCGATGAAAAATAGGTGCTTTGTTGTTGTTTTGAGCGTTCAGAAGGTTGGATCAAGTTTGAATGATGTTTTAGGATTGGTTAGCAGGTTTGGTTGATGTCCCGGGGGCCTCAGGTGTGTTTCGGAGGCTCAACATACCATTTTTGGACATGGAAAAGCATCCGATTTTTGCTGGTATATGTTGCAGACTTTTCTTCATCACGATCGTGAAGGCTTAGGCGAGGCAGAGGAAATTTTTCCCTTCTCGTTCACGTGAAAAGGAATGTGAACGCGCTATGAGAAATGTTGAATCGCGAACACGTGGGCAAGGACGCATTCACATAGAAGAAATAAGGCGGCAGTGGTTTGTCAAGTGTTTCTCTATGCAGTCGCGTGGAATCAACCGCGATCGCATAAGTTGAGGGAGCTAGAGCATCGCGTTCACGGACGGGGCTCCACGTTCGTGTAGAGTAAATTCGAGGCGCGTGATTTTTGTTCTTAGAGATCGTGACTG
This sequence comes from Nicotiana glauca, assembly GCA_026770625.1. NCBI lineage: Eukaryota > Viridiplantae > Streptophyta > Magnoliopsida > Solanales > Solanaceae > Nicotiana > Nicotiana glauca. The sequence continues at coordinate 35,276 of MU779701.1, read as the reverse complement.
GCATTCCGCGATCGTCATTAAGGAATTGCCTGGGCAGATTTTAAAACCCAAAATCGAGGATTTAATCCACAATTTATATTTTGGACTTGGGAGCTAGGGAGATTGCGATTTTTGAAGAGATTTTCACTTGGGTGATTTGGGTAAGTAATTCCTACTCGGATTAGACTAATTTTCAAGAATCTACACTTAAATCCATCCTTTAATTTCAGAATTATGGTGGAAATTGGGGAAAGGTTCTTAGACCAAGAAATTGAGTTTTGATTGGGGATTTGTCACTGGGTTGGGATAATTTTGATATGGTTAGACTAGTGAGAGTGTGAGGATTTTGAAAATATAAATTTTACCCGATTTTGAGACGCGGTCCAGTGGGGCATTTTTGTCATTTTATCTAATTTTGCATATTAGCTTAGAATTTCATTGTAGAATCAGTTACCTGAAGTGTTATTTACATTATGAAATTGAATTGAATAGATTCGGGCAATTGGAGTCGAGTACTCATGGCAAGGACGTGGTTTCAGGTTGATTTTGAGCTTGTTCGAGGTAAGTGGCTTGCCTAACCTTGTGTGGGGGACTTTTCCCTTAGGATTTCGTATGTTTGATATTTGAAATGACTTGTACGTGAGGTGACGGGTGCGTACTTGAGCTAATTGTTGAAAATTTCAGTTTTCTTTAAGTAATTTCAATTGTGCTCCTTTCCTATCTCGTTTTACTTGCAATTTAAACCTTATGTTAGCTTAGGAAAAGCATGTCTATTTGACTTAATTGCTTATTTGCTTAAACTACCATAGTTGACTTATGTGAAGCATGTTAGTTTAGAATTTCCTGTTTAATTGGTACGAAATTGAGCATCATTGAGTAGCTCTTATGTTGCTGCCGTGTGTTTTTTCTTTGGGACTAAGGGACGGCATCCCGGAAGATCCCCTGTACGTATTTATGATTTGAACTGAGGTGCGGGATACCAAGAGATCTTTGGCACGTATATTGAGGAGCCCAAGAGATCCTCGGGATACCAATAAATCCCTATAATATATATATATATATATATATATTGAGGATACCGATGGATCCCACATTTATCATCCTTGTTACGAGTGGCATTTCATTGTGTTTTGTCTTTATCTTTGTTTCGGTCATTGATGTCCTTATTATCCTGTATTAGATACTTACTGTAGATTCTCAATTGAAATGTTTATCTTATTATGTCATTCTATAATTATTTAATCTCAGTAGGTCCCTGACCTTCCTCGTCACTACTCAATCGGAATTAGGCTTGGCACTTACTGAGTACCATTGCGGTGTACTCATGCCCTTACTGCGCATGTTTTTCATGTGCAGATCCAGGTAATTCGACTCAGTCCTATCACCCCTGAGGCGAGGTGGCTGCTATAACGACTTCGAGGTATATCTGCTACGTCCGCAGACTGAGGAGTATCTTTCTATTCTTGATGTTTAGTATTAGCCCTTCTGTATTTCCGTTCTTGTTAGACATTCTGGAGTAAGAGCTGTGTAGTATTTCTTAGCTTGTGATTCTCGGGTTTTCTGGTCTTGGATTTATGTATTGGTTTTGAGAATTAAATATTGTGTATGCTGAGCGGCAGAATTAAACCCTATATATTACTTTATTCCTGTTTTAATTTTTTTTATTTTCCGCAAATTAGTTTTCTTCCGCAATTTAGGCTTACCTAGTCATAGAGACGTGGTCCGTCATGATAGTTCACAATGGGCGAACTGCGGTCGTGACACTTATCATCCATCTAAGACTTTACCTTGCTTTTCGGATTACTTGGAGGAGGCGAAGGTGGAGGGCCTCTAGATCTAATGTGATATGCTGATGGTGTCAGTATGTGCGAACCAACCTTGGGGGATGGGAATAATCACAATAAAGAAAAATAAAATAAGGTAAATAAGTCAGTAAGGATTCTAAAAAGTATTTGCAGTATTTAAACAAGTATTGCAGGAATGTAAATTCGTGTCCTAATTTGAGGAACCTCGTTGTGCTTAAGGTAAGCCTAGCGATAGATAGATTTGGAGAAATTTAGTGTCGATAAATGCCTCATTTCATTAATGTAATAAATAAGATGAACCTAAAAACGATAATAAATAAATTAGTTACTAATGGCATCTGCCTTATTACATTCGAATTCCAAAACGATTCAAAAAACAGATAAACCTAATCTACTTGGTCTTGGAGGGACCTTCACCATATTTTACTCTCTTGGCTCCGTCGATTTGATTCCCCAGGTGGTGTATGTCCAGCAGTAGGTACGCCCTTGCTAGGTGTCCTCCTTCGTTCCCCTTTGTATTCTGATTGTCTACGACCCTTTTCCTCATTTTCCCTTCTAGTTCCGTTAGACCCTACTCTAAATATTCCAACCTTTCTGCCGACCTTGTAGCCATTTCCCTCCACTCTTTAATTAACTCCATGTCAAACTTGTGTTGTTCTAAATGCCTGGTAACATAGCCTCGTACTTCACTTGTGCTTCAACAGCCTCATCTATGACCCTGTTTCCCTGACCAACCCCTGGCTCGACTATTTTTGCTATGTTATCTTGTAACCATGATGGGTAGAAGTACATATGACCCGCGTGATATCGATCTAGCTCGATGAAATCCTTTTCCATGATAATCTTCTAATGCCACATGTGTTGGGCTTTACATTTTTATGGAAAGATGTCATCCTGAAAATCTGCTTTGTAGTGACTCATTTTGGAGACACGGGGTAGGACTTGTTTTCTACCATCTTGTATCATGACCCTGATAAGAACATGGGGATGTATGCACCTTAACTGAATAAACACCAGATGTGGAACGCCCCTTGATCAGATGATGAATTTGCTAGTAGGGAACTACTCGAACATCCAATAAACCTTGTCCTCGGTCAAACTGCTGAAAAATTGTACCCATTTTATAGCATTCTCTGGTTGTGCAAACCTATCTGGGATAAAGGTCATTCTTTTTAGATGATGGAAAGCTATGTGATCATTCCATTGTCTCTGTGGAAACTCTTGGCGGTATTGGTTTCTCTGAAGATGTTCTAACAACCAAATTTGTAGCACCAAGTTACAACCCTCAAAATGTTTGAACACTTTCTTACAATGATCTAGAGCCCATTATATTTCTGCTACAATCATCGAAACAATAGTATATGTTTGTCCCTCGACCCCCTCCATTAAAGCTCTGAATACCATGGCCAACCAGGTGTGAATATTGTCCCCTTGGCTTGGAAACACTATCGTACCCAAAAAGCAAACGATGAATACAAAAACCCTACGATGAGTCCAACCCAGGGATGTCATGGAGAATTCATCATGAAAGATATGGTAATATTTTTTGTGTTCATATCGTTCATAGAGGAGGTCGAAGGGTATATATGACTTCTTCAGGCATGCCAAGTCGTCATTCTTTCTCAGACCCGTCATCTTCAGAAACCCCCTGGTCGTATAATTTTCTGGTACTAGTAAACCGGGACTATCTCACTGTAATCCAGTAAATCCTCCTATTTCCTCTAAAAGAGGAGTCATTTCTATATTGCCAAAATGCAATACAACCCTTTCTCCGTTTATGAACATAGTAGCAGCCTTGATCAACATGTTGTTTAGCTGGATGTCCAATAAGGAAGTTAAGTTTCCAACCCTTTCACATGATTTTTTTCGCTTGGCAAAAAGTTTTCCCACAAATCCAGGAATAACAGTGGTATATTTCGGACCATGCAAAACTTAGGGAATTCGTGCCTCATTTTCTGCAAAATAAAACTGAGTTAGACCCTTGCCTCCTTCGGATTCGACTATTTACACATTAACGATTAGTATGTTGGCATTTATCTCTCCAAATAATGCACATATCATGGTTGCGCCTGTTGGGATTATGGAAATCCAGGTGGACTTTGGACAAGGTTTTTCTTAGAGGGTTATTATGCAGCCAACATATTAACCCAGGCTGGGTTTGATCATGGTGCATGTACAGTTATTATCAGAGTAAGGTTTCTATATAATTCTAGACCGGTACCCTCAAGTGGACAAATTGAGGGGGAAAGGCACGGAACCGTTGACTGCACCGTTGATCGACTAGTTTTACTGCAAATAAGCCTTTTCAAATATAAAGGGTCATTTTAGAAAGAGCGTGGACACTCATCAAGTGCCGCTATTTTATTAGTACGCACGAGTGGAATATGATGTTGAACATGCATTATGAGAAAAATAACACATTGTCAAGTATTTTCACATGTTTGAAAATAAATGCAGTATTGAATAAACGTAAAGACACAAAGGAAAGAAAAATAGGGAAGAAGTTAGTTTGCGAAATGAAGGAATTGTAATAAAGAAAATAAAGGGGGTAAGGATTTGGGGGGAGACATGATATAGCAAAATTGAAAGTCGGGAACAAGTGAAGATGATTAGGAAATAAGGGGAAACACATATTGTAATCGAATTAAACGAACAGTTGCATATGAGTTCATATAAAAGGGAAATATGGAAAAGGATGTGCATGTAGCAATAAAAAGGAAAACAAGAGCGGGATATTCAAATAATAGGAAACTAACAAAAATACGCTTATTGAGAAAGACATTCATGTAGATCAAGTTGGTAATGGTAAGAGCCTAAAGATAATCCCCAGCAGAGTCGCCATGTTGTCACGCCCTCTTTTTCTCGCGAATTCGGATTTTGACATTTGGCAACTCCTTTGAGAGGGTAGGGAAAATAAATTGGTTAGAGTCACCACCTAATGGATTAAGGTGCGTTAGGAAACCTAGAGCAGATAACTCATATTTTACCAGTTTGCATCACCATAGATCGAGTAAGGGCTCGAAATTATGTCGAAGAGAAGGTGTCAGGCACTCTTCGAGGTCCACAACTATGGGTCCCTACTGAGCCCAATTATGAATTAGTCTAATAAAGAAGCGAAATAATTATTTAATAAGGATGGGGGATCCTAAAATTTCTAGCCTAAAGGATTACCCCATGCAATATAAATAATACTTTGTAACTCCCTCAAGAACGGGAGTGTTACTCATACTATCCAGCGAGCACAGACTATCATCTCTTGCTACCCGATTATTATCTATAAGTTGTTACCTAAAGCGATCTAATTGATTCTAGTTTGATTCCTATGTGTGCAGTACATGTCCCTTACCTATGGCCATGGAGGTATTAGGACCACTATTAGGGATAGTTCTAGACTAAACCTAGGTTGCTCAAAAATGTAAAAGACTAGGCAACAAACAAAATAATTACGAGTTTCAAATAAAAAGCATATACGAGCTCATATTGACCTCCACACATAAAAACAAATGCACACAATTTATTGACATGATTTATTAATCTTAACACCCCGAGGCCCCCAAGACCTCTGGAAAAAGTGCCAACCCATCATGAAACATCATTCAAACTTTCTCCAATTATAAAAACACCACATATAACACGAAAACCATCAAATTACATCAGATTCAAGCCTAAGTTCTTCTAAAACTTCCGAATTATGCATTTGATCAAAAACCCAACCAAAACACCTCCGAATGACCTGAAATTTTACACACACATCCAAAATCATGTAACGAAGCTACAGAGACTCTCGAAATCCCATTCCGACCCTTAGATCAAAATCTCACCTATCTACCGGAATTCGCCAAAATACTAACTTCGCCAATTCAAGCCTAATTCTACAAAGGACCTCCGAAACCACTTCCAATCACACTCCTAAGCCATAAATAATCTAACAAAGCCAACCAAGTCATAAAAACTCCGATCCAAGCTCATATACAAATAACTCAACTCTTGGTCAAAGCTTTCAACTGAACTATTTCTTTCAAATTCATTCCAAATTTTTTCCTGAACCAAAACCAACGACCTACATTAGTCATAACACATAACATGGGGCAATTCATGCCCGAGAACTGGCGATCAAGGTGCAAAAGCTCAGAATGACCAGTCTCGCTGTTACATGCCAGGTTAAAGCCAAGGCCAATTAATTCTGGACTTAACTACTGTGGTGTATCTTCTTGCTTTCCTGCCTAACTGGTAAGTCATTATCCCCTGCCATTTTATATCCTATGTATCCCTAATCTATGTTGTTCGACCAGCATGTTTGAACTTTATTTTGAGCATGATTCTGCCTTTATGATTCTATTTGTTCATGGTTGATATTGTTAATTGGTTATTTTAAATAGTAATATAAATCCTCTTAAAACTTAGATTAATATTTTAACTTGTCTTATGCACACTATTTGCTAATCCTAAACCTGTTCTGAACTTAGTATCCTTAGGATACCACTAGCATGAAATTAGTTTATCAATCCTGACTTTACAGACTTGTATTGTTACCTAATTCATGTGCCCTGCTAAAAGGTCTTGTATCCCTCTGGATTTATGTGATGATATGACTGTTTGACTTAACACTTTGCCTAAATATTTCTGTGATTAAACAAGGTTGTCCTAAATGTTAGCACGCACACTTAGTGTAATTAGATCTTTTCTTACTTGACCTATTTTAAACTGTGTACTTTGCCACCATTGATTGTTTTCTATTGTCAGTATGCCTACATTTTCTGTGTTCTAAAATTCCTTTATGGTAGTCTTTTTCTGAGAAATTCAAAACTATTTTAAATTTGTTCCTACCTCTTTTTATATGACGTTAATCCTTGTTAAAAAAACTTCCAATCTCAATCCTTTAGGTTCTATCCTTAACTACCCTAATGTAAGCACTGATCAGGGTCCATGTGAGACTCTTGTGAACTATAACACACTAGGAACTGATTTCTAATCTCTTTTGAATCATTTCTGAGTATGTGGTTCTGGTGTGAGCATTGCCCTGGGTCCGTGAGGTGCTAGGGAACTTTGACACACTGGAAACCTAACTCTATATGTGCTATGGGTGAATTACTCATTATTGGCTATGTTGTACCTGTGAAATAAGCCTCGAGGTGAAAATGATTTGAAGGCCTGGTTGCCTAGGTGTAATTAGGCCTGATAAAGGCTCATTATAGTTTGTGCCATTACTATCATGTAATTCATTTGCTACTCTGTTGTGTAATAAGTGTTTCTTATTTCCTTTGTTATACTGGGTAGAAATCTTGCCTATAGGGTTTCATCTACGCTATTAATTCTACCCATTTTGTCTAAAATTGTTAAGTTCTACGCTGTTTAGAGATCCTGCCTATAGGATTTCGATTGGTGATGTTGATTTTTCTAAAATTGTATGAGTTCTGTATTAGAAATCCTACCCGTAGGGTTAATATTACAACTTTTGTTAGAAATCCTGTCTATGGGATATATTAATTTGTCCAATAAAATGTGTTAGCAATCATGCCTATAGGACCAATAATCGACTCAACTATTTTCTGGCAATGTGTCTAAATATCTGCTCGTATGTTATTTATTTAGAAATCATGCCTATAGGATTAAGGCCAATTCCGTGCTAGAAATTATGCCTATATGGTTAAAATCAGTTCAACATTAAATTTCATGCCTATAAGATCAAAGCCAATTCGAACTTAGATATCCTGCTTATAGGGTAACAACCATCACGCTCGTAGATGTCATGCCTATATGATTTTGCTAATTGGTTCTGCATTCAATCGCCGTTGTCAATCACTTAGACAATATGCATGTAGGATAAAAATAATAATTCTGGATTTGTGATTGTGATGCATTTCTTTTGTAAACGCCCAGAAACTATACTAAATAAAATCAGTAGGCAAATAATAGGTCCTAACACTCGCATTAATAAGATTGCTTCTATGTATCACTGCTCACATGTTCCTTACGTAGATATCCTGCCAATAGGACTTTTTCGGATGGCCATCAGGATGAATTTTGGACTTATGAGATTGCTGTGTATCTGATTTCTGGTATTTCCGCATCTGCGGAAAAGGAACCTTAGATGCGGTTGCGCAGTTGCAGAAGGAAGGTTCGGAGGTGCGAGTTGTTGGAAGGTTTTCTGTTCCCATAGGTGTGGGCTAGGGGCCGCATTTGTGATGCCACAGATGCGATAGATGAGTCGCAGAAGCGAGTTGGCATGGCCTCGGTATTTCCGCAGAAGCGGACAGGTATCTACAAAAGCGGGATCTGCAAAAGGGGAGAGATGACCGCATAAGCGGTCGTGGACTTAATGAAGATCCACAAAAGCGGAGGTATAACCGCATAAGCGTTGCCGCAAATGCGGTAAAGGAACCACAGATGCAAAAATCACTGTTTAGAGAAGGGCTTTAAAGCTCATTTTGTTTCGCGAGCTGAGGTTCATTTCCACCATTTTTGATCGACCTTTAGAGCTCTTAGACGGAAATTGAAGGGGGTTTTGACAAGGTGTGATTGGAGGTGAGTTCTTTGGCCTAAATACATGATTTAATGGTAGAATTAACATTGAAATTTGTGGAAATTCATCAAAAGAGGGTAAAGCTAGGGCTTGGAAATTTGGTATTTCAAAGTGGAATTAGAGGGGTCAATTGGACTCCGATTTTGGTAATTTTGATATGTATAGACTTGTGGCGAGATAAGGAATCCGATGATGTTAAATTTCCTAATTTTTGAGAAGTGGGCCAGGGGCTCGGGTTTTGCTAATTTTTGAATTTTTGATATTTTTCGATTGTTTTCGTTTGGGCCTTGTTCCCTTAGTATATTGTGATGTATTCGCTCTGATTTTGGATAGATTCGACGCGCATAGAGGCCGATTTTAGGGGCAAAGGCATCGCGAGCTAGAGATTTCGCCGATTCGATGTGAGTAATGATTGTAAATGACATCCAGAGGGTTTGAAACCCTGAACTTGCACATCATAGTGTTGTATTGAGGTGAGTTGCACACCGGATAGCGAGCGTGGGGTAGATCCCCATTGGGGATTGTGACTTGGTCCATCCCGATTGATGAATTTATTGCGTATTTGACTGAAATTACTTGTTATCATCCTAATTTGGGCTGATTGCCATATTCGGGCTTCGTGCCAGCTATTTGAACACTTCGGGGATTGTTGTTGATAATTCCTCACTATTTTAATTATATATTTGAATTCAGTCATGTGTTTTCCACTATTTTAAAACTCAGCCAAGTTTACTATGCCTTAAACACTCGAAAGGATATTTCTAAATATATTTTTGGCTGAGCATCATGCTTTATTGTTGCCTGAGCGGCTTATAAGATTTTGTTGACTGTGTAAGGCCGAGGGCCTGTATTATGAGGATACCTTTGGATCGGGCTGCACGCCGCAATAGTGTTACACTGATACTGATGTAAGGCTAAGGTCCTAGATTTGATACCACGAGATGGCTTGATATTGCACTTGGGTCGTAAGAGGCCCCTCCCGGAGTTTGCACACCCCCAGTGAGCGCCGTCGATGTTAAATGGATCAGGCTACACACCGTAGCGATACGTGGAGCGGGTTGTATGCTGCAGTGGTACCGGTACAGTTTGATGTGTTTACCTTATTTCATTTGTCTACAATTATATGTTGTTTGTGCTTCTTCTTGCAATATTCACCTGTTGTTCTAGTATTATCTTATAATCGATTATGGTGCCCGAGAGGCGGACTTCTGTGCTTATCTGCACTATTTGGTTTTGCATTCATTTGCATAACTGTTGAAAAAGTCATTTTCAAAAGAGGTTTTAAACTGAGCTAAGATATTTCTAAAGGTTTTATAGCTTCACTGCTTTCTCTTAAAGGGCTTTTCACTGCTCCTATATAGCATGATGGTTTGCTTTACGTGATTTCTTACTGCTCAGTTGTTATTTACCCTTATTACTCACTAAGTTGGAGTACTCACTTTACTCCCTGTACCTCGCATGCTGATGCAGGTATTTGTTCACCCGATAACGGGTTTTGACTGATCATAGGCAGAGCTATAGGAGTAGCGAGGTGACTGCCTGCGTTTGCAGCACCATTTTTCTCTCTTTTGGTTCATTATTCCAGCTTTGTATATTTTAGGTCTTGTAGTTGTATTTACACTCCGATAGATACTTGTGACTTATGACCCCCCGGTTTGGGCTGTGTTTGGGTTTTATTATGCATTTAATAAAGATATCTTTTGATAGACTGTGGTTCTTTAATCATATTAATGTTACTTGTTAAGGTTAACTATTCTAAAAGGATAAGTTGGTTTAGTTGGCTGGCCTCATCTTCACAAGAGGTGCCATCACGACCAGTACGGGGTTTGGGTCGTGACAAGTTGGTATCAGAGCCTAGGTTACTAGGTCTCACGAGTCATGAGCAGGTTTAGTAGAGTCTCGGAGATCGGTACGGAGACGTCTATATTTATCCTCGAGAGGCTGCAGAACCTTTAAGAAAACTTCACGTTCTTGAATTATAATAATGGGTTCTTGATTTAGCTTGAAAAGAAACTCTTGAAATTTCTTCCACTCGTTTGTATGCACGCATGAGCGCTCAGTATCAGATGTGCCTTGATGGCTTGTGATTCTCCGATCAAGGGGCGAGATGTGATCTCTATGAGTTTGATGTTTGGCCAGTCTGGAGGACTTAAGGCTGGATCTTTTCCTATGGCTTGAGCACCAAGGTACTGATTGTGTGAGGGAGTGTTTGAACTTATATGTTTGGTATTGTCCCTATAAGTGGGAATGGCGGTTGGATATACATGTGATGAGTATGTTAGTACTGCGAGATATATCTATATGACTTGGTAGTAACGAAGAAGTCTGTTGGATAATAGATGAGCTGTTAGGTGTTTGATTCCTATTGTGATTTGATGTGTAGCCTGAGTTATGGGCGCGTGAAGAATCTTTTCATGTCTCCTCGTTGGGGAGTGAAGTGCATTTCATGTGGCAGTATGATTTCAGACCCAGGAAGACTAAATGACTGTGTAATGTGTATGACGGTGGAATGTATGCAGAAATGTTAAATTGAGGCGAAGCATGTGGTTTATCTCCTGCGGAGTATTCTTAAGTGGTATGATCCTTATGTGTATGTTAGAAGTTTTCATGCGTAATTAAAGAGTACGCGTTGAAATTTGAAAATTCGGGATGCTTAAGAGAGTGGACTCAACTGATGCGGGGATGAATGTGAGAATTGCAGAAGATTACAGCACTGGATGATCTGTGTTTTCACAAACTTATAAATGATTTGAGTTTAATCTCACTATGGTACTGTGGCATCAATAGAGTTATTGAGTGTATCTTGATCCATGGCTTCCAGCTACATGGGGGAGTCTGCTGTGAGTAGTTGATTGCACGGTTAGGTGCTATGTTGGTTTCAGTTTGGGGTGTGTGGGTGAGTTAGCTATGAATAGAGTAAAGGAAATTTTTTGACAAAGGTTACATTATGCCTCATAGAGAGTGAGAACCACAGAAGGTTTAGGGCGTTATTGGTAAAGGATGCTCGGCGTATAGAGAAGGAAGTTGCTCGGTTGTATTGGGATGAAGACTTCATTTTTGTAGTATCAGAGTGCCAATGAGGCACGGGTGGTTCTGTTCATTATGTCAGGTAAGTTACAGTTTAAATAAAGAGTGAATGACTTTCGAGGATGGTTCTAATGTGTTCAAGATTCTACAAGGAACAATCGGGTATATTAAGGTTGTGTATGTGGTTAGAGACTGTGTTTTCATTGGAAGAGGTCAAGACTTGTGGTATTTTTATGTTAATTATGGGATTCTATGTATCAATATTAGGAAGGTAAAGGTAGCAGATTTAGATTCGTAGGAAGTTCTTCAGAGTAAAGTATTCTGGAATGTGGTGTTCCTAGGAATATTTGAGAGAGTATTCAGTGGCTCATGGGTCTTAGACAGGGTGGTCTTATGCTTGGGTCTCGTGTGGTAAGCCTGAGTTGAGGCATTATGGTGCTACAACAAGAGGGGATATCAAGTTGAAAATGAATCAGAAGGAAATATAGATAGATGAAGTAGCTTGATAGTAGACCGAATCGGTATGGAAAAGATATGATTAATTCTTTGTGTGTGTTCGAGGTAATGAGTTCGTACATGTATTTTGCAGCAATGCTCTTGGGTTTTGATGGCTTGCTTAGCTTGGTCGAGTTAGAAAGATTCAGTCCTGGCAGTTTAATTTATGCAAACGGAATTGGGAGAGTTCTTATTGATGTCTACCGTGGTTGAAGAGGTGCATTTTCTACGAATATGAGAGGCATGGGATGTGCAATGACTTTTTTCTAGATGGGTTCAATGGAATCTCTTGACTAGATAAGTGCGTAGAGGTTTGTGGTTCGGAAGGGAGATAAAAGTTTTCATGTTATCCTTGGATGGTGTGGTATATGCGGTATGTTGTGGAGGATCGAGACTAGCGTATGCTAGGTTACAGTTCAGTTCTGAAAGGAAGTTCATAAAACTCTTAGGCAACGGGTAGCCTTAGATAATCAAGGAAATGTTACTACTAGATGGAAGTGATTTAACGAGAATATATGTCTCAGAAAAAGGGTAATGTGATTAAATTGATGATACTTCGATTGCATTGCGGCATTTTCTAGTTGGATCAACTGGTGGTATTCGGGTTTGCTTGGTGAAACAGATAAATTTTAGCGTATTTACCGTGGAATTATTCGGTATTAAAGGTGTGCACGTACTCGGGCGGCAAAATTTGGGATCGAATATGATGATTCATGTGCCGTATGGATGTGGAGACGTAAGTTCTCATATACAGGCTATGATGTGGTTGTAGATCGCGTGTGTCGGCACTGTTTAGCAACTACAGGGGATTTGGAGGCCCGAGTGGACCTTTCTTTGCTTGGTAAGTTAGATTTTGGATATGATGTTGGGGTGTAGACTGGTTCTCTCAGTGTTGGGTTATTCTGGACTATTGCACTATGAGCTATACCAGAAATGCCACAGGTTGAGTGGTGAGTTGCGTCGGATTATGTTCTAGCAGAGTAGTTATATTTCAAAGACCAGCGGATGGCCGGGAAGGGTTTCTTTTCTTAATTGGGCCTTTGTGATGGATGTCAGTGCAGAGGTTTCTACCATTGATTCAGTTCCGGAGTTGAGGGACTTTTCAGATGTATTTCTTGTGGCCGGGCATATCGCCGGGCGAGGTTCTGGATTTCGGTATTGATTTGATGCCGGGCACTGTATCGTATGGCCCTGGTAGGAGATGTAGTAGTGGAAGGAGCAGCTTCAGGCTTCCTTGATGATTGGCTTGTTGGCAGGTCAAAGTGGATGCATGTTCTAGCTTGCGTCGGCTTGGTTGGCCCTGAAGTTTTATTGTTGAGGGATAGGTGGATTCGATTTTAGTGAGCTTGTTAGTGATCTGGGAAGATCTATAAATTGCTTTTTTGCTGCGAGACATTATGATTCGTTGGTTATGGGCACATGTGGTGCGGTTCTATTGGGGATTCATAGTAAAAGTCGAGTGGCAAGAGTAATTGGGTATTGCTTGGTGATTGACGTACCGTTTATGTTCTATCAGGCTTGTATGGCATATGTTATTGGTTTCACCATGGGTGTAATGATTTGCTTGGGTTCCATACATCAAATTGTACGTGGCTGTCGATTTGAGCATAGTGACTTGAGGTGTTTCAAGTGTAACAGTGTTTGGATAGGATCACGCATTTGTAGCGAGGCTGCATGGAGATATGACCTTTCGGGGTAGATTCAGGTGTTCTATTTCTATGATGTGAGACGGGGTCTCAACCTTGTGTTGTGGTGGTGCTGATGAGCTTGAGGTACAACTCTTTCGTCTGAGTCATTTTTCATGATTTGAGTATGTTCAGACCGTTCTTATTGGTGCGTGTATTATGAAAGTTGTGGCTTAGGCCTGTATTGAGGTGCCATATCACCAGAGTGGTGTGTTGGATTCGAGGTGATCGTTGGGGTCACTAATGAATACGAACAGATTTAATTTTAGCTGGTTGGGAGGATAGTATCGAGGTTCGGCTGGAAACTGCTATGGTATTAGTCAAAAGGGAAGTGGCTTCATGAACAGTTGATCTGGGAAATGGTTACTGTTTATTGCGTGTTTCATATATCGTTGGCAGTATATGAAAGTGTTGGGATAAGACCTTAGTTTATAAGAGGTTCTCTACCGGTATTCGGGTGTTGCGGGCAACTGCTGTAAATAGAAGTTATCATTTTGAGTGTTTGGGTTATGTAATATATCATATGATTTCATTTGAGGTTACAGGTATGGGTTATTAGAGCTGGTTTGGGCTTATTCTAAGTATATGTGAGGTTCTGATCTTGTGTATGATTTCGGAAAGTGTAGTGTAGTTCTATGGTTTATGGACTAGATGGGTTGTGAAATTTCAGCTATGTTGTGTTATCGGACCTATGCGAGATAGGGTGACATGGGATCACCCCCGGGTATATGCTCAGTAAGGTTATTAAGCTATTGAGTGGCTTCTAGAACAACTCTAGGTATGTTCGAGGACGAAAGTGTATTTAAGTGGGGGAGGATGTAACGACCTGACCGGTCGTTCTGAGCTTTTGCACCTTGATCTCCAGTTCCCGGGCATGACTTGGCCCGTGTTATGTGTTATGACTAATGTAGGTCATTGGTTTTGGTTGAGGAAAAAATTTGGAATGAATTTGAAAGAAACAGTTCAGTTCAAAGCTTTAAATTTGAAAGGTTTGACCAAGAGTTGACTTATTTGTATACGAGCTCGTATCGGAGTTTTTACGACTTGGTTGGCTTTGTTAGATGATTTAAGGCTTAGGAGTGTGATTGGAAGTGGTTTAAGAGGTCCTTTGTAGAATTAGGCTTGAATTGGCGAAGTTAGTATTTTAGCGAACTCCGATTGATAGGTGAGGTTTTGATCCGAGGGTTGGAATGAGATTCCGGGAGTTTCTGTAGCTTTGTTAGGTGATTTTGGATTTGTGTGTAAAATTTCAGGTCATTCGGAGGTGTTTTGATCGGGTTTTTTTATCAAATGCATAATTCGGAAGTTTTAGAAGAACTTAGGCTTGAATCCGATGTAATTTGATGTTTTTGGTATTATTTGTGGTGTTTTGATGATTGGAACAAGTTTGAATGATATTTTAGGATGGGTTGGCACATTTGGTTGAGGTCCCGGGGGGCCTCGGGGTGATTTCGGATGGGCATCGGGATGAATTTTGGACTTATGAGATTGATGTGTATCTGATTTTTGGTATTTCCGCATCTGCGAAAAAGGAACCGTAGATGTAGTTGTGCAGGTGCAGAAGGAAGGTTCAAAGGTGAGAGTTCTTGGAAGGTTTGTTGTTTCCACATGTGCGGGCTTGGGGCCACATCTGCGATGCCGCAGATGTGGTAGATGAGTCGCAGAAGCGAGTTGGCGTGGCCCCAGAAGTGGACAGGTATCCGCAGAAGCGTGATGCGCAAAACTGGAGAGATGACCGCAAAAGCGGTCGTGGACTTAATGAAGATCTGCATAAGCAGAGGTATAATCGCAGAAGCGGTTGCTGCAAATGTGGTAAAGGAACATCAAATGCGAAAATCACTATTCAGAAGAGGGTTTTAAAGCTCATTTTGTTTTGCGAGCTTAAGTTCATTTCCACCATTTTTGATCGACCTTGAGAGCTCTTGGACAGAAATTGAAGGGGGTTTCGACTAGGTGTGATTGGAGGTGAGTTCTTTGGCCTAAATACACGACTTAATGGTAGAATTAATATGGAAATTTTTGGAAATTCATCAAAATAGGGTAAAACTATGGCTTGGAAATTTGGTATTTCAAAGTGGAATTTGAGGGGTCAAATGGAATCCGATTTTTATAATTTTGATATGTATAGACTCGTGGCAAGATAAGGAATTCGATGATGTTAAATTTTCTAATTTTTGAGAAGTGGGCCCGGGGCTCGCGTTTTGCTAATTTACGGATTTTTGATATTTTTCGATTGTTTTCGGTTGGGCCTTGTTCCTTTAGCATATTGTGATGTATTCACTCTGATTTAGGATAAATTCGATGCGTGTGGAGGCCGATATTAGAGGCAAAGGCGTCGCGAGCTAGAGATTTTGCCGGTTCGAGGTGAGTAATGATTGTAAATGACATCCTGAGGGTTTGAAACCTCGAATTTGCACATCATAGTGCTGTATTGTGGTGACTTGCATGCCGGATAGCGAGCGTGGGGTAGAGCACCATTGGGGATTGTGACTTGATCCGTCCCGATTGATGAATTTACTGCGTATTTGACTGAAATTACTTGTTATCATCCTAATTTGGGCTGATTGCCATATTCGGGCTTCGTGCCAGCTATTTGAATCCTTCGGGGATTGTTGTTGATAATTCTTCACTGTTTTAATTATATATTTGAACTCAGTCATGTGTTTTCCACTATTTTATAACTCAGCCAAGTTTACTATGCCTTAAACACTCGAAAGGATATTTCTAAATATATTTTGGCTGAGCATCATGCTTTATTGTTGCCCGAGCGGCTAATGAGATTTTGTTGACTGAGTAAGGCCGAGGATCTGTATTGTGAGGATACCTTTGGATTGGGTTGCACGCCACAACAGTGTTACACTGATGCTGATATATGGCCGAGGGCCTAGATTTGATGCCACGAGATGGCTTGATATTGCACTTTGGCTGTAAGGGGCCCCTCCCGGAGTCTGCACACCCCCAGTGAGCACGGTTGACGTTAAATGGATCGGGTTGCACGGCACAGCGATATGTGGAGCGGGCTGCATGCCGCAGCAGTACCGGTACTGTTTGATGTGTTTACCTTATTTCATTTGTCTGCCATTATATGTTGTTTGTGCTTCTTCTTGCAATATTCACCTGTTGTTCTGGTATTATCTGATAACCGAGTGTGGTGCCCGAGAGGCGGACTTCTGTGCTTATCTGCACTATTTGTTTTTGCATTCATTTGCATAACTGTTGAAAAAGTCATTTTCAAAAGAGGTTTTAAACTGAGCTAAGATATTTCTAAAGGTTTTATAGCTTCACTGCTTTCTCTCAAAGGGGTTCATTGCTCCTATATAGCATGATGGTTTGCTTTACATGATTTCTTACTGCTCAGTTGTTATTTACCCTTATTACTCATTGAGTTGGAGTACTCACTTTACTCCCTGCACCTCGTGTGTAGATGCAGGTATTTGTTCACCCGGTAGCGGGTTTTGGCTAATTAGAGGCAGAGTTATAGGAGTAACGAGGTGACTGCCTGCGTTTGCAGCACCATTTTTCTCTCTTTTGGTTCATTATTCCGGCTTTTGTATATTTTAGGTCTTGTAGTTGTATTTATAGTCTGATTAGATGCTCGTGACATGTGACACCTCGGTTTGGGCTGTGTTTGGGTTTTATTCTGCATTTAATAAAGAGATCTTTTGGTAGACTATGGTTCTTTGATCATATTAAAGCTGATGATTGAGGTTTGCTATTCTAAAAGGATAAGTTGGGTTAGTTAGCTGGCCTCGTCTTCACGAGAGGGGCCATCACGACCAGTGTTGGGTTTGGGTCGTGACATGGCCAAGTCCAAAAAGCAAACGAGCAAAGAATCAAAGTGAAAAGCTAAGTTTTCAAGTGAGAGTATTGAGAGTTCCAGTCTGTCTAAAGAGGAAGGGGCAGAAGGTTTAAATAGCGTTCAATTACGTGAACAAATACCAAAAAAATCAAATACACATAAGAAAGGAAATAAAATAATCACAAAATCAATTGAAGTCTAGTTTTACGGAAAATAATACGAAGTTAAGTGAATTAATTAGAGAATAATGGCGTGCAATCAGGCGAGTAACACTTAGAACATGGAAAATATCCCATAGAATAGATTAACAATCAGTTTCAGGGCAAAATAACGTAAAGAAATAAAGGAAACATGGCAGATTGAAGGAAAATATCAGTCTCATACGAGAAAGGAAAGGGTATAAATAAGAAAACAATAAAGACAAAGAAAGGTCTCAAACCCTAGTTTTAGGTAAACCTTCACGATTCGGCAGATAATAAAGATAATCAAATACATATTGCATGCGATGAGTTGGACAAAAATCATTCAAAATAGCACATAATTGAACCAGATCTGGTCAAAATTTAGGGTTCAAAACCTAATTTAGGGTAAGTAAAAGAAATTAACAGAAATAGGCAGATTTATGCGTAATAGAGTGAATATAGATGAAATAACACTTAAAATTAAAGTTTGAACCAATTTTGGTTCGAATCAAAAGAGGATCTAAAAACCCTAACCTTAAGGTTAAGTACGAATCAATTAGAGATATAGAAATATTCGTACTCACAAAGAACAAGTTATGAACGTAGAAAGAATAAACAACATGTTAAAGATTTGAACCAATTTTGGTTCAATTCTTACAAGATCTGCTTGCCTTTTAGGCAAGCCATTATGTAATACAAAAAATGAGTAGCCAGTAGGGAGGTGGGACTAATATGGTAAGGGAATCATAGATTGATTCTCTTTTTAGGATTGGAATCGGAGAGATTTGAGTGACGTCGCTAGGTTTTTGAGAGGAGGGGGGTGGGAAGGTTTGATAGAATACAGAGAGGGCGGGGATCTGGGATAATGAGTTAGGGTTTGGGGATAGGTAGGTTAATTAAGAGGAGGGAGTGATGTGAGCCGTTGGTCTTCAGAGATCAACAACCGTGATTTAGAGGGGATTGGGTCGGGTGTTTTAAACGGGTATGTGGATTGGGCTAACAAGTCTTGGGTTAATTGATTTAGGCCAGGTATTTTGGGCGAGTGTATAGGCAATTGGGCTAGGGTAATTGCGTAGTATAGGTCCGAAATTGGGGGTTTTAAGGGGCCTAGATTTTAAATACCCAATTCAACAAATAAATAATTTAAAAAGTAATTAATAAATAAAAAAATATCACATGTGCATGAAAATAATTTAAAATAATTACCTAACATTATAAAATATAAAGATTAATTTTTTCGTATAAATAATATAATTATGCACATATATGGGTTATTGTTGTAAATTATGTAATTTTAGCCTAAGGATGCAAATATGATTATGATAAATACATAAAAAATATTTAAATCTTAATATGGATAAAAATGATGAAAATTAAATGATAAATCATCATAAAATTTATTTGAGATGCAACTAATAATTATTTATATGATGAAATTCAGGAATACATTGATTACAAGCCTGTGCTTGTGTACGTTTATAAATAATGTGATAGTGCATATGCACTATTTTGAAGGTGTATATATATTTGAGAAATATGAGGAAATAATTGGGTATCAACAACTGCCCTCTTTATCCGAAAAGGATAAAAGGGTTGTCGGATAAAGAAATAATGATCGATTTTGACCGAATGGGGTGTTTTGAAAAATATAGGCCGCACCCTAGTCTCTGAGCTACCTACATATCCCTGGTTTTATAGGAATTAGACCGTGTGTAGTTCTGGACCCAAAAGTGAATGAAACCGATGGAATTGTTATAGGAATAGTCGTGTGTTTTGGAAAGGGTTCTCTTGGGAGGGATAGTATCAGATGGATTTATGTGGAGTTATGAATGTAAATTTAAAACATAACAGATGTATCATAGGGCCTCCGATGTCCCTAAGACTGCTTTTTGGACCCGGTACATGCATTATGATTTCTAGTATTGTCATTTGGGTTGACAAATGCCCCAATAGCATTTATCGATTTGATGAACCGGGTATTCAAGTGCTATATGCATTCCTTCGTGATTGTTTTTATTGATGATATCTTGATCTACTATTGCAGCCGAGAGGAGCATGAGCAGCATCTTCAGATCTTTCTTCAAACTCTTAGAGTCAACCTATTATATGCTATGTTTTCGAAATTTGAGTTTATGTTGAGTTCAGTTGCATTCTTCGGTCATGTTGTATTAGCAGAGGGTATTCAAGTGGAACCTAAGAAGATTGAGGCAGTCAAGGACTAGCCTACACCCACAACAACAACAGAGATCCGAAGTTTCTTAGGTTTGGCGGGTTATTACTATCAGTTTGTGGAGGGGTTCTCATCTATAGCAGCCCCGTTGACCTGGTTGACTTAGAAGGGTGCCCTATTCTAGTGGTCAGACGAGTGTGAGGCGAGCTTTCAAAAGCTCAATACATCTTTGACTACGACACCGGTGTTGGTGCTGCCTACGGGTTTAGGGCCCTATACAGTATATTGTGATGCATCTCATATTGTACTTGGTGTGGTATTGATATAGTGTGGTACGGTTCCATATGCTTCACGGTAGTTGGAGATATATGAGAAGAATTATCCAGTTCATGAGTGGGATCTAACAACCATGGTTCATGCGCTGACGATTCAAAGGCACTATCTATATGGCGTGTCGTGTGAGGTTTTCACGGATCATAATTGTTTGAAATATTTGTTCAAGCAAAAGGAACATAATTTGAGGCAGATGAGTTGGTTCGAGCTATTAAAACCCGTGAACGCCAACGTGGTGGGCAATGCTTTGAGTTGGAAGTCAGCTAGTATGGGTAGCCTTGCGTATATTCCAGTCGGTGACATACCGCTTGCATTAGATGTTCAGGATTTGGCCAATCAGTTAGTGAGTTGGATGTTTCAAAGCCCAGTCATATTCTAGCTTGTACAGTCGCTCGGTCTTTCTTATTTGAGCGTATTAGGGAGCAACAATATGATAATCCACATTTGCTTGTCCTTAGGGAGACAGTGAGACACGGTGATGCCAGATAGGTTACAGTTGGAGATGATGGAGTCTTGAGGATGCAGGGTCATATTTTGTTCCTAATGTGGATAGGATTTGTGAGTGAATTCTAGAGGAGGCCCACAGTTCCCAGTATTCTATTTATCCGGGTGCCACTAAGATGTATCGAGACTTGCGACATCATTATTGGTAGAGGAGGATGAAGAAGGATATTGTTGCATATGTAGCTCGATGTTTGAATTGTCAGCAAGTAAAGTACGAGCTTCAGAGACCTGGTGGTGTGCTTCAGAAGATTGAGATTCCAGAGTGGAAGTGGTAGTGATCATAATGGATTTAATTGTGGGACTCCCACAGACTCAGAGAAAGTCCAATGCAATTTGGGTTATTGTAGATTGGCTGACTAAGTCACCACATTTCATTCCTGTGGCAGTTTATTATTTTTCGGAGCGATTGGCAGAGATTTATATCCGTCGTTCGTCTCCATGGTGTGCCTGTGTCTATTATTTCTGATCGAGGTACGCATTTTACATCGCATTTATGAGGGAAGTACAACATAAGTTGGGTACGCGGGTCGAGTTGAGCACATTATTTCATCCTCATACGGACAGACAGTTCGAGTGTACTATTTAGATTTTGGAGGATATGCTACGCACTTGTGGTATTGACTTTGGAGGTTCTTGGGATCAGTTATTGCCGTTAGTGGAGTTTTCTTGCAACAACTACTATTAATTGAGCATCCAGATGGCTCCCTTTGAGGCATTATTTGGCAGATGGTGTCGACTGCCAATTAGGTGGTTTCAGCCGAGAGAGAATCAGTTATTGGGTAAAGATTTAGTACAAGATGCCTTGGATAAGGATAAGATCATTTAGGATAGACTTCGTAAAACTCAATCTAGGAAAACGAGTTATGCCGACCGTAAGGTTCGTGATGTGGCATTCATGGTCGGAGAGAGAGTGTTGCTTTGGGTGTCACCCATGAAGGGTGTGATGCGATTTGGGAAGAAGGGAAAGTTAAGACCTAGGTTCATTGGGCCTTTTGAGATCCTTGATCGAGTGGGACAGGTGGCCTACAGATTCACTTTGCCACTGGGTTTATTAGCGGTGCATCCAGTGTTTCATGTGTCCATGCTTTAGAAGTATCACGACGATCCATCCTACATGTTGATTCAGTACTGTCTAGTTGGACAAGGATTTCACCTATTAGGAGGTGCCGATTGCTATTCTAGACCGACAGGTTCGTCAGATGAGATCAAAATGTTATCCTTCGGTTCGTGTGCAGTTGAGAGGCCAACCTGTTGAGGCAACTACCTGGGAGTCCAAGTCCGATATGTGGAGTAGATATCCCCATCTTTTCACCGGCAAATTCTTCATGTTGAGCTATTCTTATCATGTTTTACTTGCATTGGATGTTGGTTGAGTATTGACTCAAAGTGGAGATTGACATTGTGAAACTGAATATTGAAATGGGGCGTGTTATTAATAATTCAAATGCCCGGTTGTAATTGTTTTGTTGTTTGGGTGAGGAAGAGTGTAAAGCACGAAGGGTGATCTCGTGCCACTACATATTCATTATTATGTGAGGAAGAGTATAAATCATGAAGGGTGATTTTGTGCCATTGCATGATCATTAGCATGGAAGGAAGAGCATAAAGCATGAAGGGTGATGCCGTGCGATTATATTCATTATCATTGTTGCTTTTATTTATTATGGTGGGACGAGATTAAAAGCACAAAGGGTGATGCCGTGTACTTGTTTTGATGTGATTCTTTACTGTTCTATTCTCATGATCTCGTAATCCCCTCAGCATCTTTTTCCGCCTCCCATTAATATGTGTTTATTTTCTATTATATGTTATTATGCCCGTATATTGCTTAACTGCACAGCTTTATATATGTGTCTTGTCCTAGCATCGTCACTACTTCATCGAGGTTAGGCTCGGCACTTACCAGAACATGGGTTTGGTTGTAATGATACTGCACTCTATGCGATGCTACCTTCAATCCAATAAGAGACCCAAGGTATATCTATCGGTTTTCGCAGACCCTGGAGTCCCCTTCCAGTTATCCAATTTTCCATTTTTTTTAATTCGAGGGCAGTTGTATTTTCTTTCAGCTAGTATTTGTAGTGACTCTTAGAAGTTGGTAATCGTGACACCAGATTTTTTATTATCGTGTATAGTACTTGGATTATTATGAATTTTCGCATATCTTTACTCTGTTTTGGTTTAAATATTGTGAATTACTGATCTGGATAGTGTTTATCGTATTAAATATTTATTTGTTGGCTTGCCTAGCATTTGAAAAGTTAGGCGCCATCACGATCCTGACGCTGAAAAATTCGGGTCGTGACACAAACAAAAATAAGAAATCTAGCTAATTATAACATAAATATTTTTTTGTTTTAGACGAATAAAACCCTTTTTAAAAGAACTTTGTCAATATTGTTTAGTTTAAAATTCTTGGTTTATCGAATTTGGAGATCTATTTTTCGCTATATTAACTATTCTTTTTGGGCACGCAGAATATATAGGAAATGACATTTTAACGTCTTTAACTCCAGCAAATTATTCTGAATATAACTTTTCCATTGTTTTACAGTTCTCCATTATAATATAATGGTTTATAGCACTTCATAAGTAACATTTCCAGCATAATATATAGGAATCAAACAAAATAAGAAATCCAGCTAATTATAACAGAATAACATCAACAAAAATTATGTAATCCAACTTAATATGCATAAAAACACACCATAAAAATATAAACTCCAATCCATATTATACATAAAAATATAAAATATAAACACAAACACATGCTAAAAATATATATTCCAATATACTAATCTACATTTCAATCCAAAATATCTTTTAAATTACAGCAAAAAACAAAAAACTATTAATTGGGTTGTGTGTTGCGCCTTTTTGAAACACAAGGTTTGTCTAATTTTCGTGTGGCCTCATCCTCACTAACCAGATATTTCGGCTGCTCCTTTTTACCATAATTGTATAATAATGCTCCATATCTTGTTCGAAGACGTGTATGATCAAAGATGTTCTTGCCAACAGGTATCTTCTTGCCTTCAATGAAATACTTCAGAAATTTAGAACAATATATACCACAATCACTACATACAAAACACATATTAAGAACGAATAATATAAACAATAAAGGAGTAAAAACTGAAGAATATGATATAAAAAGACATTGCAACTTACGCTTTTTCCTGACGAGGTAAGTTATCCACTGATATAAGAGCAAATGGTTCAGATAGATCCTTTTTTCCTAAGTAATGTGATTTATTCGTTGCAATGTCATTTCTTTGCTGATAAAATGTAGTAGTGTCGAGCAATAATGGTATCATTACAGCAAATGAGTGCACTTCTTTATGAATTATAGCATCGTGTCTTGGGATTTAATTGTGTCACGACCCAAATACCTAACTCGTCATGATGGCGCCTATCGTGGTACTAGGCCAACTGACAATTACATGACACATTGATAGTTTATAAGAAGATAGTTCAAAACCTATTAATAATAGAGATTTCATAAGAAAAGTTAAACTCATAATAAAATGCGTAAAAGATAGCCCGATATCAGGGTATCACTAAGTCATGAGCATCTAAAACCAGTCTATAATCAGAGTTTACAATGTTCCACCAAATACAGAAGAAGAAAGAAAAGATAACGATAGAAGGAGAGTCAAGGGCTGCAGACTCTACATCTACCTGTATGTCTCCGATAACCAAGTACGCACGAATTCAACGATCTCTGCGACCGGTATTACCTGGATTTGCACACAAGGTGCAGGGAGTAACATGAGTACTTCCAACTCAGTAATTAACAGAAACAAATAAGGAAATGAGAAGTAGTGACGAGATGTGCAAATACAGTTATCTTAATAACTTTCAAATAAGAATAGTCATGCTTTCAAATTCAATAGTTTAAGTCATATCAGTTCGTGCTCAAGTAAACCAGATATCAAGTCTTCCAAAAATTTGTACAACAAAGACAAATAACAACTAAGTGCAACAATTAACTGAAAGCAAGTACAACCTCTCAAGGCAACAATCAGTCAGCTCATCTCAACCGCTCAATCACTCAGCTATTAACCCTCAATAATCATACTCTTTAGGTACTTGCTCTCACTGGGGGTGTGCTGACTCCGGAGGGGCTCCTTCAGCCCAAGCACTATAATCCGAATAGATAATTCACATCCTGCATGGATAACTCAAGTGCTATAATATCAAAATAAGACCCGCACAGACAACTCATGTGACATTATATCAAAACAGCATCCGCATGGACAACTCACGTGTTACAATATCAATATCTCACCACTTGGCCCCTAGGCCTCACTCAATCACTAACATCCCTAGTCTCGCGGGCTCTCAAAAATCATATACAATAGCCCAAAAAGAGATAATATCATGTATCAACAATGAAAAGTAAGATATAGAGGCATAATAAGCAAGTAAGTTGTGACTCAGTACAAAACAACAATTAGCAGCTAATTCAACTAATAAAGTTGTTACTGATTTCTAACATGAAGTGCAGTCAAGTTCCTTGAAAATAGAGGGAACATGTATTAAACAGTATGCTAATATATTTACAGTCTCACGGGACGGACCGAGAGGCAATCCCTATAGTGCACTCCTACACGCCAGTCACCTAGCATGTGCGTCACCTCCAAAATAGTCATACAACACAATATCCGGGGTTTCATACCCTTAGGACCAGATTTATAACCGTTACATACCTCAATCCGAACAAATCCTATTCCGTGATGCCTTTGCCTCCCGAATCGGCCTCCAAACGTCCTAAATCTAGCCAGAAGTAATACAACATAATCAATATGTACCAAGGAACAAATTCCACAAGAAAAACTATGAAATTAGACCCAAATCCCAAAATGAGGTCAAACCCATTACTCGGACACACGTCTTGAAATCCAACAAAAGTCACAAAACTAGAAAGCCCACTCCGTCACGAGTCTAACCATACCAAATTTACCAAAATCTGACATCATTCGGTCACTCAAAATCCCAAAGTTCACTCTCCAAATTCCCAATCCAAACCCCTTGAATTTTCACTTCAAAACCTCACTAATTTAGGGGGAAATCAACGGGAAAATGCCATTGCTAAGGATAATTAGGCTCAACAAACTTACCTCAGTGATAAAACTCGAATTCCCCTTCAAAAATCTCCTCAAAATCTCCAAATCCCGAGCTCAAAATTATGAAAATGAGAAGAATTCCGAAGACTTCTATTTATTCCTTCTGCCCAGCAAAACCGCACCTATGGTCCCCTAGTCGCTTCTGCGATGCCGCACCTAGATAAATTCTATTGCAGATGCGGATTCCACTTCATCTCCCATGTTCTGCATCTACAGCCAAACTCTCGCACCTGCGGGCGCCTGCCCGCTTCTGCGATCCTTGCGTTCTATGATCTTTCCGCATCTATGCTTACGCATATGCATATCAAGCCTCGCACCTGCGCTTCCAGTCCAAGCTTCCCTTGCCCACATCTGCAATTACCTCTTCATTTTTGTGGGACAACACTGTGGGCTTCCCATCGCAGGTGCGAAAACACCAGAACCAGGCCAACTTCATGAGTCCTTTAAACTACATTTTTGTTCCGTTAATTACCCAAAATCAAACCAAGGCCCTTGGGACCTCGACCAAATATACTAACACGTCCCATAATGTCATACGAACTTAGTCAAACCTTCAAATCACCCCAAACTACATCAAAACATCAAATTACTACCAGATTCAAGCCTAAAAACTTCTAATCTTTCAAATTCCACAAACGACGCCAAAACCTAATAAATCATGTTTGAATGATCTCAAATTTTACACACAAGTCAAAAATGACACAACAAACCTACTCCAACTTCCAGAATTCCATTCCGACCCCAATATCAAAATCTTCATTTCCAACCAAAATTGCCAAAATTCCAACTTTTGTCAATTCAAGCCTTATTCTACTACGGACCTCCAAGTCACATTCCAGACGCACTCCTAATTCCAAAATCACCTAACAGAGCTTACAGAATCATCAAAATTTAAATCTGAGATTGTCTACACATAAGTCAGCATCCGGTCAATTCTTCCATCTTAAACCTTCTAATAAGAGACTAAGTGTCTCAATTCACTCCAAAACTACCTTGGACTCGAACCCACTGACCCAGTAAGACATATACAATTGTAGAAGAAAAAAAGAAGAACGAAATGAAGAAATGGGGCTATAACTCTTGAAACGACCGGCCAAGTCGTTAGATCCTTCCTCTTTGGAACAAACCTTCGTCCTCGAATGGGTCTAGAAACATACCTGGAGCCTCAAATAGGTGTGGATATCTACTCCCCAGCTTCAGCTCGGTCTCCTAAGTGGCCTCCTCTACGTGTTGACCTCTCCATTGCACTTTCATTGATGCTATATACTTTGACCTCAACTTTCGAACCTGACGCTCCAAATTAGCAACTAGCTCCATATCATAAGTCAAATCACCATCCAACTGAACCATGCTAAAATCCAAAACATGATATGGATCGCTGGTATACTTCTGAAGCATAGAAACATGAAATACTGGATGGACACTCAATAAACTATGTGGTAAAACAAGCTCATAAGCCACCTCCAGATCCTCCAAAGCACCTCAAACGGCCCAATGAACCGTGGGCTCAACTTGCCCTTCTTTCCAAATCTCATAACACCCTTCATGGGGAAACTTTCAGTAGAACCTCATCCCGAATAATATAAGACACATCACGGACCTTCTTATCAGCATAACTCTTTTGCCTTAACTGTGTTGTGCGAAGCCGCTCCTGAATCACTTTCACATTGTCCAAAGCTTCGTGAAGTAAGTCCGTGCCCAAAAGACTAGCCTCCCCATCTCAAACCAACTTACTAGAGATCTACACCACCTCCCATATAACGGCTCATATGGAGCCATCTGCATGCTTGACTGAAAACTGTTATTGTATGAAAACAACACGAGTGGTAGAAACTGGTTCCATGAACCACCAAAATCAATGACACAAGCATGTAACATGTCTTCTAATATCTGAATAGTGCGCTTGGACTGCCCGTCCCTTTGAGGGTGAAATGTTATGCTCAACTCAACCTGAATGCCCAAATCTCCCTGCATGGCCCTCCAAAACTGCAAGGTAAACTGCCTGCCCCTATTTGAAATGATAGAAACCAGCACACCTTGAAGGCGAACAATCTCTCTAATACAAATCTCAGCCAACCGCATTGAAGAATAGTTAGTACTTATAGAAATGAAGTGTGCGGACTTGGTCAGCTGATCTATAATCACCCCAAAAGCATCAAACTTCCTCGAAGTCCGTGGGAGCCCAACTAGAAAATCATGGTGATCCACTCCCACTTCTACTCTGGAATCTCTATCTTCTAAGGCAAACCACCCGGTCGCCGATGCTCATATTTAACCTACTGGCAGTTGAGACATCAATCTACAAACCCAACTATATCTTGCTTCATTCTCCTCCACCAATAGTGTTGTCCAAAATCCTGGTACATCTTCGCAGCACCCGGATGGATGGAATACCGCGAGCTGTGGGCCTCCTTCAGAATCAACTCCCAAAACCCATCTACATTGAGCACACATGTCTGGCCCTGCATCCTCAATACCCTATGATCTCCAATAGTCACATCCCTGGAATCATCATGCTAAATCTTGTCCTTGAGGACAAGTAAAAGAGCATCATCATACTGACGCTCTCTGAAATGATCAAACAAGGAAGGCCGAGAAACCACACAAGCTAGGACCTGACTAGGCACCGAAATATCCAATCTTCCAAGCTGGATGGCCAAAGCTTGAACATGAACCACAAGAGGTCTCTCCCCGATAGGAATGAACGTAAAAACTTCCCATACTTACTGCCTTCATACTCAAGGCCTCGGCTACCACATTGGCTTTTCCCGGGTGATATAAAATAGTGATATCATATTCTTTTAGCAACTCCAACCATCTCAGCTGCCTCAAATTGAGATCCTTCTACTTGAACAAATGTTGGAGGCTACGATGATTAGTAAATACCTCAGAAGACACACCATAGAGATAATCCCTCCAAATCTTCAACACGTGAACAATTGCAGCCAACTCCAAATCATGAATAGGGTAATTCTTCTCATGGGGATTAAATTGGCACGAAGCATAAGCAATCACTCTACCCTCCTACATCAAAACACACCCAATGATGACCCAAGAAGCAGAACAATATACAGTATAAGAACAAGAAGCTGATGGCAGCAGTAACACTGGAGTTATGGTTAAGGCAGTCTTGAGCTTCTAAAAGCTCGCCTTACACTCATCTGACCACCTAAAAGGAGCACCCTTTTGGGTCAATTTGGTCAAAGGTGACGCAATAGATGAAAATCCCTAAACTAACCGACGGTAATAACCCACGAAACCCAAAAAGCTCTGAATCTCTGTAGTTGAGATTGGTCTGGGCTAACTCTGAACCGCCTCTATATTCTTTAGACCAATCTGAATACCCTCACTGGACATCATGTGCCCCTAGAAGGCCACTAAAATGAGCCAAAACTCACACTTGGAAAATTTAGCATAAAGTTTCTCCTCTCTCAATCGCTGTAATACAATCCGCAAATGCTCGGCATGCTCCTCCTAGCTACGAGAGTACATCAAAATATCGTCAATGAATACAATGACAAATGAGTCAAGATAAGGCCAAAACATGCTATTCATGAAATGCAAGAATGCTCCTGGGGCATTGGTTAGCCTAAAAGACATCACAAGGAACTCATAATGACCTTATCGAGTCCTGAAGGTTGTCTTAAGAATGTACGACTCCCCGATCTTCAACTGGTGATACCCTAACCTCAAATAAATCTTGGAGAATACGCTCGCTCCCTGAAGCTGGTCAAATAAATCATCAATATGAGGCATAGGGTACTTGTTCTGGATTGTGACTTTGTTCAATTGCCTATAATATATACACATTATCATTATGCCATCCTTTTTCTTCACAAAGAGAACTGGTGCACCCAAAGGTGACACACTAGGCCGAATAAAACCCCTTATCCTGGAGTTCCAGAAGCTGCTCCTTTAATTCCTTTAACTCCTCCAGTGCCATACGATATGGTGGAATAGAAATAGGCTGAGTGCCCGGCACCAAATCAATACCGAAGAAAATATCCCACTCTGACTACATGCCCGTCAGCTCTACAGGAAACACTTTTGAAAAATCTCTCACAACCGGAGCTGAATAAATAGTAGGAGTCTCTTCACTAACATCCCTCACAAAGGTCAAATAATAAAGACACACCTTCCCAACCGTATCTGGGCCTTCAAGAATAAAATAGTCCAATGAACCTCGCCACTCAATCTGAGGCAACCCCGATGTAGCCAACATCACTATCGTAGCGTGACAGTCCAAAATAGCATGGTGTGGAGACAGCTAATCCATACCCAATATCACATCAAAATCAACCATACTAAGAAGCAAAAGGTCTACTCGGGTCTCCATACCCGCAATAGTCACCACATAGGACCGATATACATGGTCCATAACAATAGTATTGCCTACAAGAGTAGATACATGAACATGTGAAACTAGAGACTAACGGGGCATATCGAAATAATGAGCAATGCACGATAACACATATGAATAAGTAAAGCCAGGTTCAAATAATACCGAATCATCTCAGTGACATTCTGAGATAATACTTATAATCACCTCATCTGAAGCAATAGCATCTGGTTTGGCAGAAAGTTCATAGAAATGGGCCTGACCGCCACCTGATTGGCCTCCCCTTCTCGGGCGACCCTGACTAAACTGAGCTCCAGCTCGAACTGGCTGAGAGGGTGGTGTAGTTGCTGGTGCTGATGCCGTCGGCCTAGAACTCTATTGCGGAGTCCCACTCAACAACCTAGGGCAATCTCTCTTTGTATGACCAAGATACCCGCACTCAAAACAACCTATCTGCTGATGGAACTGCTGCTCCTGCTACCCCGTGGAGGTACCTATAGAAACCTGAGCAGATGAGGCATGGTGAGAACCCTGTAGTGGTAGTGTATTGAATGAAGACTGAACTGAGTGAGCTATATAAGGGCTGTGATTGACTGACGCACCATGATGAAATGGTTGGGTCGTCTGAGCATGTATATAGGGACGACCCCTATAATGGTAGAATTGAATCCCAGAAGGAATTCCACCAAAACTACCTGATCCTCGAGGCCTCTTGGCCTCTCTCTCAACTCGCTCTAGCGATGAACTGACTATATATCTCGAGCAATATCAAAAACCTTCTCAAAAGAAGCACTAGACACCCTTTCCCTAGTCATGAAGATCTACAGCTGATATGTGAGGCCATCAACAAACCTCCCGATACTTTCCTTTTTTGTGGGAACCAACTAAATACCATGACAGGACAACTTAGAAATTCTCATCTTATACTGCGTCATAGTCATATCATCCAAATGTAACTGCTCGAACTGTTTGTGTAGCTTTTATCTGCAAGACCGAAACACATACTTCTATAAAAAGAGAATAAATAGCGTCATGTAAGGGGCACCGTATCAACCGGCCAACACCTTTCATAAGCCTCCCATAAAGTGAAGGCATCTCTAGAGAAATGAAATGTAGTGAACGAGACTCCACTAGTCTCCACAATACCTGCTGTACAGAGAATCCTGTAACACTTATCCAAGAAACCCTGGGTATCCTCGCCCACTGCACCGCTGAAAGTCGGGGACTGAAATCTACCAAACCTCTCCAATCTATGTTTCTCATCATCAGGCATGACAGGAAACACATAGTCCTGAGTAGGTGCAACCGGCTGGGCTGGTGGCACCCCTGGTGTCTAGAGTCACTGTACCACCTGATCGGTTATGCAGGCGGTGGGCGTATGAGCACCTCCCCCCTGCCTGAGAAGTGGCTGCTGCGGTCGAAACAAAGACCGCCTGAGCAAGATTGGTGCAAACGGTCAAAATTTGAGATAAAGACTCCTGAAGGCCTGGGATAACCATAGGCATAGCCGGTGCCTGAGCTGGTCTCGTAGGTACATCTATAACCATGACCTAATCCTGAACAGGACAAACTGGTGGATCTCAGGTATCTTCCTAGCTATTGTGCAGGCTGCACCCTTGCCCCTACCATGGCCTCTACTGCGACCTCAGCCTCTCCCGACCCCAACTGGTGGTTCTGGTTGCTATTCATCCTAACTTGTAGTGCGTGTCCTTACAATCTATGAGAGAATAATGTAATGCAAGTTTAGTTAATAGAATCAGTAGGTTTGCACGATAATAATTCAAGAATGTAAAGTTTTCTAAGGGTTATGTAGCCTCTCAAAGATAAGTATAGACGTCTCAGTACCGATCCTCATGACTCTACTAAACCTGCTCATGACTCGTGAGACCTATTTAATATAGGCTTTGATACCATCTTGTCACGACCAAAATACCTAACTTGTCATGATGGAACCTATCGTGATACTAGGCAAGCCGACATTTCCAAAACCCATTGATAATTTATAAGAAGATAGTTCAAAACCTTTTCATAATAGAGATTTTATAAGAAGAGTTAAACTCATAATAAAATGCGGAAAAGATAGCCCGACATCGGGGTGTCACTAAGTCATGAGCATCTAAAACAAGTCTATAATAAGAATTTATAATGTTTCACCAAATATAGTAGAAGAAAGAAAAGATAGCGATAGAAGGAGAGTCAAGGCTTGCGGACGCCGGAAACTACCTCGTATGTCTCTGATAACCAAGTGCGCTTGAACTCAACGATATCTACCACCGGTCTCACCTGCATCTGCACACAAGGTACATGGAGCAACGTTATTACTTCCAACTCAGTAAGTAACATAAACAAATAAGGAACCGAGAAGTAGTGACGAGCTATCCAAATACAGTTATGTCAATGACTTTCAAATAAGAATAGTCATACTTTCAAATTTAATAGTTTAAGTCATATTAGTTCGTACTCAGGTAAACCAGATACCAAGTCTTCTAGAAATACGTACAACAAGGACAAATAACAACTAAGTGCAACAATTTAACTGAAACCAAGTACAACCTCTCAAGGTAACAATCACTCAGCTCATCTCAACAACTCAATCATTCGGATATCAACCCTCAATAATCATACTCAGTAGGTATCCGCGCTCCTTGGAGGTGTGCAGACTCGGGAGGGGCTCCTTCTGCCCAAGTTGTATAGTCTGCACGGACAACTCACGTGCTATAATATTAATA
This sequence comes from Nicotiana glauca, assembly GCA_026770625.1. Taxonomy (NCBI): domain Eukaryota; kingdom Viridiplantae; phylum Streptophyta; class Magnoliopsida; order Solanales; family Solanaceae; genus Nicotiana; species Nicotiana glauca. The sequence continues at coordinate 2,577 of MU779701.1, read as the reverse complement.
CAAGAACCGTACGGACAACTCACATGCCATAATATCAAAACAAGATCCACACAGACAACTCATGTGCTACAATATCAATGTCTAACCGCTTGGCCCCTAAGCCTTACTCAGTCACCAACCTCCTTAGTCTTACGGGCTCTCAGAAATCATATACAACAGGCCAAATCGAGGTAATGTCATGTATCAATAATAAACAGTAAGAAACAAAGGCATAATAAGCAAGTAAAGTTATGGCTGAGTACAAAAAATTAATTAGCAGGTAATTCAACAAGTACACGACCTCGCAGGTCTCAACAGTGATAACATTAGGCCTAAACATGATTTTTAGCATGAAGTGTAGTCAATTTCCATAAAAATGGAGGGAAAATGTAAATAATAGGCTAATCGATTCCACAGTCTCACAGAACGGACCGAGTGACAATCCCTACGGTGCACTCCCATACACACGTCACCTCCAAAACAACCATACAACACAATATCTTGGGTTTCATACCCTCGGGACCAAATTTATAATCGCTACTTACCTTAATTCGAATCTATCCAAAAGTCATACAACACAATCAATATATACCAAGGAACCAATTCCACAAGAAAAACTACTAAATTGGACACAAATCCCGAAATTGGCTCAAATCTAATCTCTGAGCCCATGTTTTGAAATCTGACAAAAGTCACAAAACTAGAAAGTTCACTCACTCACGAGTCTAACCATTCAAAATTAACAAAAATCCCACCTCATTTGGTCATTAAAAACCCCAAAGTTCACTCTCGAAATTCCCAAGACCTAACCCCAAAGTTCACTCTCCAAATTCCCAAGCCCTAACCCCTAAATTGTACCTTCAAAACCTCACTAATTTTGGGAAAACACCATTGGTAAGGATAACTTTTTACCATGAAAATGGTTATAATAATTAAATATCATTATGAGGTTCTAAAAATACATGGTCTATTTTTAATGCTAGTTGTTAAGCAATGGTTGCTAAGTAGAAGGTTAAAAATCAGGATTATAACTTCGAAACGATGATAATCGAACCATACTGTTAGAGATCGGGGCCTCGAGCTATCGTTTATAGGGCCTCAGGGTCGAGCTGGGTGACCGACTTAGAGCGATCAAGGGATGACTAACACTTTATGAGAGCTATGACGATGACTCATTATGATCAATAATAAGCAATAAATGAAGAAATGAAATCAAGAGAATGTGTTAGAGAGTAGAGAGAATGTTCTTGTCTATTTAGTATTGAGCATCAGATGCCTTACAAATGGCCCCTTTATATATGAGAGGGAATCCAAACATAGTACAAATGCATTATATACAAAGATATGGGGTTGGTACAACCATTTAATTCCTTGATTCATTTTTGACTAGTGCATTAGGCTTTGTCAGCTCTATTTACGCACCTTGGGAACTTCCCACTTTTCAATCATAACTGCTGGTTTGTACTGCCCTAAGGTTGAGTGCCGATATCCCTCGGGGATGAACCTCTATCGTAGTCTCGAGCCTTTAAGATGTGCTTATGAGGCGTCGTGACGACGGGAAATTGGACACTCTAATTTTGCCGTATACAGATAGTCCCAGCATTTCTTAGAGTGGAACGATATGAAATGACTTTGATATCCATCTCTCTGAACTTCCCGCGATGATGTCATACTAATGACGTAAGCCTTTACGCTAACTGAAATGTCTCATCGGTTAATCTTTCCAAGATCATTCAATGCACTGCCGATTCTCATTCTCTAAAATGATAATATCGCTGTGAGCACGTGATTTTTGCCCTACACAATTTTATTCCAAAAAGATCCAAATAAATAATTTCTTATTATTTTACCATTTTTTGGTGGATTTTTGTTGAAATTGGTATTAATTGTTGCATTTTAATTCATACTAAAGAATAAATATGAAAATATAAAAAAATAGGTATATGCATTAGGATTTAATTTCATAATTTTAGTATCAATCCATTTTTGGGAACAAATTAAAGAAAATCAAAAAAAAAAAGATAACATTTTTAGGATTTTAGTTAGAATTATTATAAAATAGCTATTAAATAAATATTTAGAACTAGTGTTAGTTTAATTTCGGAGTTTAGAAAAATAAATAAGAAAAATTGGAAAAATAAAAAAAATACAAAATACAGAAAATAATAATACAAAAATGCAATAAAAATACAAGTGAAAATATTGGTAAAAAAAAATACATAATGAGAAAATACTGTGAGCACGTGATTTTTACCCCAAGTAAAAGAATTCCAAAATCAAAATAAATAAATTTTGTTACAACAGTTTGTGACTCATGTGAGATACCAGTGTTGGTAAATTGGATGAACAATAGATAAAAAGGGAATTAATTAGGAAAATGTCAAAATGGTAGAATAAATACTAGGAAAATTAAAAAATGATAATAAATAAAATATAATAATAATATAATAAAGATAAATAATAAAATACATCTGAAAATAAATAATAAATATTTTTGGAAGTAAATACAAAATCAAAAAATACAAAACAAGAGAAATACTAAAAACATATATATAAAAAAATTAGGCCAAATATTTTTAAGGAGTATATCTAATACAA
>MU779700.1:17835-27865 GCA_026770625.1 Nicotiana glauca | reverse complement strand
ACTTGTTTTTGGTATATTTTGGGACTCTTCCAAGCTAAATAATGATTTCTACATAATGTGAAGAGTTTGAGGATAAATTATGAAATGTTAATACTTTGGAGCGTTGGCTCGAATGATAAATACCACTGAGTAGGAGATGAAAGTATTGAAAGGAGTTGTGATTGATTCCTTGCCGGGATGGTTTAAGTATATTGAATATTTCCCTTGCCGGGATGTGAAAGCTATTGGTGTTGTTCCCTTGCCGGGACTTAGTTGTTAATTGTGTTATTCCCTTGCCGGAACATTTCTTATTATTGTCTATTTTTCTCTCGCCCGTTTGGTTGTGACTGCTGTTTGGGTGAGGAAGAGGGTTAATGCACGAAGGGTCATTCCGTGCTATTTTTTATTATATTTGCACGAAGGGTCATTCTGTGCTATGTTTTGACTGTTTATACACGAAGGGACATTCCTTGCTCCGATATGGCTAATATTGCACGAAGGGTCATTCCGTGCCATGAAATGAGAGTTATGTGAGGGAAAGCACGAAGGGCGATGCCGTGCATTTTATTCGATTGCTTTGGGTGAGGATGAGAGTAAAAGCACGAAGGTTGATGCCGTGCAACTATTGATTTTCTTATGCTTTGGTAGTTATTATTGTGCCCTGTCTCTTAATTACGCTGATGAATCTTATATTCAGATTGTACTCCTCCACATCATGTTACCCTCCCTTTAACTGCCTAGTTCGGTATTTCTTTTCCTTCTATTGTATATATATGTATATAGAATTGTACAGGTTGATTTGGTAGTCCTGTCTAGCCTCGTCACTACTTCGCCGGGGTTAGGCCAGGCACTTACCTGCACATGGGGTCGGTTGTGCTGATGCTAAACTCTGTGCATTTCTTTGTGCACAGATCCAGGAGCGGCTTTCGGGCAGCAGCAGTAGGATTTTATCCGGGAGCTATCTTCAGTCCAGGGACTCTCAAGGTAGCCTAGCTAGCGTTCGCAGGCCGAAGTCTCTTTCCTTTATTTGAGTTTGTTTTCATTGTTCCGAGACAGACATATGTATTTTCTTTCATCCAGACTTGTATGCAGTACTCTTTAGTAGCCTGTGAGCTAGTGACACCAGATTTTAGGTAGTGATGTGTTATTAACTTCCGCAATCGATTTTATTTTATTAAACTTAAAGACTTTCGCATTTATTTAATTGTTTTCCAGTATATTATATTGTTTAGATTGGTTAGAGTATGTTTAATGTTTGGCTGGCCTAGCTCCGTTAGTAGGCGCCATCACGACGCCCGATAGTGGAAAATTCGGGTCGTGATAGCCAAACTAGGTAAGGACTTCAAATGTTGGCCATTTTCTGTTGGGCTATTAAGCTAAGTGACAAGGGCTGTAATTATCGGGAGAAATTTAAAAATAGCCAGATTTACAACTGGTCATTCAAAAATAGCCCAATTTTAAAAGTAATCGAAATTTAGCCACTTTTCATGTAAAGATAAATCTGAATGAAAACACTGTTCAAAATCCGAAAAATACGCTCGCATATTATACGGGAGTTCCAGCATAAGTATGCTTAAACTCCCGCATATTATACGGGAGTTCCAGGATAACTATGCTAGAATTCTCGTATAATATACGGGAGTTCAAGTATAATTATGCTGGAACTCCCGCATAATATACTGGAGTTCCAGCAAGTATAAATGTCCAGTATAATATACTGGAGTTTTGAGCATCGGTGCTCCAGTCTCCCGTATATTATACAGGAGTCAGCAAAGTATATCGGTCCAGCATAATATGTTGGAGTTCGTACACAAATGCACCGAACTCCCGTACATTATACGGGACCGGTCTCTGTTGCAGCAAAATAGTGGCTATTTTTCATTGACTTGGTAAACGCTGGCTATTTTTGATTGACCAGTGCGAAAACTGGTTATACCGTGCTATTTTGACGTAACTGTCCCATTTATAATTCGGTGTAATTTGAATTTTGACCCCTAAATGCATAAGTAGCCCAACCTTATACGGGATAATAATTTAACGGTCAACAATTTAACGCTTACACATACAAATAATTGGATTAACTTGGACTATATTACTTGGTTAAAAAACTAACACATAAAAGAGTTGTAAAAAATACAAAATACACATATAAATAGCTTCAAATGTATGATATAAATATAGTTTTATGTATAATAAATTACTTTTAACAAGTCATATTTGTTGAGATTAAAGACAACAAATGGAAAACTTGTTGTGCATTGAACCGGTTTAACACTATTCAATACATCCAATCTCTCATTTTAAGTTTTACTACTTCCGGTCTAGAATAAGTAACCAATTTGTTTTGGCACACCCATTAAGAAAATACTAAACTCTAGACGAAAATTATTAGTGTGATTAAACTACCCTTTATTAAATGTTGCACCATAGTTATAGTAGCACTTACTTCTCTTCTCAAATGTGATGAGTAAATGACTTTTTAGGGATACGTACATAAGTGCAATTTTGAAAAAACAAATTGAATTTTTTCTTAATTATATAAATGAACATTTATTTTGGACCAAAATTAAAAAGCAAATTGATCACTTATTGTGGACCGGAGGGAATAGCTCCCGTCTCCCAATGGGAATGTTGTGATACTTTGAGTACCAACTCAGCGAGAGGCCAGTTCGACACGAGTTAGCCTAACAGCTAAGCTTTTAATTATCAAGTGGTCTTTATCTCAAAACTGTTGCTTGCCAATGCCTAAGCTCGTATACATTATATTATTAACTATTCAATAAAATGTATAATGTTATGAAATAAAAACAATTTAGTAAAACATGAACAAGAAATATAGATAGTGAGAAGAAGAGATTTTCTTCTTCAATTGTGTGTATTTTCCTATCTATTACAAGGCCTATATATAGGCATAAAAGTAAAGAAAATATGTCATGGAATATGTCATTGAATATGTCATTAAGCATTTGAGATGAAGATCATGGAAGAAGAGTAGACATCCACCATAATTTGATATTTATCATAACACTCCCCCTTGGATGTCCATAGATAATGTGCCTCGTTAAAACCTTACTAGAAAAAAACCCTATGGAAAAAAATCCTAGTGAAGGTAAAAGAGTACACATATTTAGAAATCGCCTTTTGGTTGACTCGTTAAAAATATTGCAAGAAAAACCCAGTGGAACAAAACCTTGTAAGGGAAAAAGAGTACAACGTGTATTAACTCCCCCTGATGAGAGCATCAATTCACATCCTTGATCATTCACATCCCAATCTTGTACACTAGTTTCTTGAAGGTTGACGTCGGTAGAGATTTGGTGAACAAATCAGTCATATTATCACTTGAACGAATCTATTGCACATTGATTGCAGCGTTCTTTTGAAGATCATGTATGAAAAATAACAATGGTGAAAAGTGCTTTGCCCTAACTCCTTTTTATGAATCCTCCATCAATTGGGCTATGCATGTTGTATTGTCTTCATACAAAATTGTAGGTAGTTTGCAACACTTCAAACCACATTTGTCTCGAATAAGATGTATTATAGACCTCATTTCTCGACTTTATTCATGAATAACAATTATCTCAGCCTGAGTAGATGAAGTATCCATGATTGATTGCTTAGTCGATCGCCAAGATATGGCAATGCCTCCACATGTAAACACATAGCATGTTTGTGATCAAGCCTTGTGTGTGCCAGATAAATATACCGCATCGGCATAACCAACAAGATCGGGATTGCAATCATTGCCATAAAATAAGCTCACATTGATAGTCCCGTTTAGATAACACAATATGTGTTTGATTTCACTACAGTGTCTCCTTGTAGGAGTAGAGCTATATCTTGCTAAGACATTAACTGAAAATGTTATGTCACGCCTTGTAGTGTTAGCAAGATACATTAGTGCATCAATTGCACTAAGATATGGTACTTCAAGACCAACAAGTTCTTCATTATTTTCATGAGGATGAATGGATCTTTATTTATATCGAGTGATCTTACATCCATTGGGGTACTAAATGGATTTGCTTTATCCATATAAAATCACTTTAAAATCTTTTCAGTGCATGCTAATTGATGGATAAAAATTTCATCTTTAATATACTCAATCTGTAGACCAAGATAAAATTTTATCTTTCCAATATCTTTCATTTCAAATTCTTTCTTTTAAACAGTCTACTGCTTTAGGAAGCTACCCAGGAGTTCCAATGATATTTAAATCATCAACATACATATCGATTATAGCAAATTTAGATCCAAATCCTTTTGTAAAGACACAAGGGCAAATTAAATCATTCTTGTACCCTTCTTTCAACAGGTACTCACTCAGGCGATTATACCACATGCGCCCTAATTGTTTCAATCAGTATTAGGATTTTTGAAGCTTTATTTAATAAATTTCTTGGAAACCATAATATGATCCAAGACAATTTAAATTCTTCAATGAGTTTCACTATAAGCATATCAAGTTTTTCATATATTGCCAGATTAAAACCTGAAATGACTATATCCACCATAAGAGAACATGTCTCCATATAATCAATGTAAGGATATTTACTAATTTTCTTGTGTCACAAGTCGTCTTTATGTCAATCGATTTGAACTTGTTGCACAAGAACACATTTATGTCTCCATTGGCTTTATACTTTCAGGTGTTGGGACTATCCACCCAACTTCACATTTTTCAAGTGAAGTCAATTTTCATTGCGTATTTCATTTGGCCAATCATTTATCTGTTCAAATTTCATGACATATTTGAGCTTAAGATCCTCGTCAATATTAATAATATTGAGCGCTACATTATGTTAACAACATCGCCGACGATCATTTTATATCGGTTCAGTTATTAGACAATAAAGACATAACTTATTGAGATCTTTTTATCTCATTATTTTCAGGTATCTGAGCCTCTCACATGAGGTCTTACGAAGTGTTATGTCGTGGTGCTCTTCTAGAGCACTTGCCTCGTTATGACCATCTCGAACATTTACCCATCTCCTTCTTCAAAGAGTTTTATCTTTGGAACCAATTGGTCTTTTACGCTTCATGCGTGCCATAGACTATGTCCCTCATGTACTTTATTCTATCTGGAGCATTAGCAGCTAAAATATGACATTTAACTTTGGGTCAGCAAATGCGTCTGGCAATAATTTATACATTAATTATCACTTGAACTTCAAGTTCATATTTTCTTGTACGAGGATCTATATGTATTCATAATAATTTATTTCATGTATCACTTTCTCGGCTATCCATTTTCTCCCCCTAATGTTGGGATTACCAATACATTTTTCAACATTCTTTGGAAACTCATCTCTGTGAATTGTGGTGGCATAATTAAATCATATAGCACATTCATATTTCTATATAGAAATTATTTGGTTCCTGACCCTGAACCGATTGTGATAGGGAAATTTTTTCATAATTTGGCTAGATGCGTACAAGTGTTGTTGTATATTAAATATTACACCTCATACCAAATTTCGCTTTTTGGGAGTTTTGTTCTCATAACCAATGATTTAGCTATAATTGGAGGCATACAATTTCTGCTAAATTAAATTGGATTTAAACCAGTATTATCAAGATAAATCATCATAATTTATATTTTGGAACTGTACTCTAATAATTTGAGCAAGCAATCTTGCAAAAGCCAAACTGCAAGTTTATAACAAATGCACATGTGACCATGGAATAGATGCATCTATTAAAATCATTTAATAATAAATGGTCCACGTGGCAGGTGACTGGGCCCATATATATATATATATATATATATATCACCTTCTATTTCGTTTCAGAAATCATGGGACTCAGTCACAACCTTAACTGGTATCACGAGAATAAGCAGCACAAGAGAATTATTGAAGAATCTTCTATTTCTTCAATATATGCCAATGTGAATTCTCAATTAATTTTCGCATCAATAAAACGGGATGGCCAACCGGTCATGCCAACTGATATTTATTTTAGTAAACCTCTAGTTTACTTGTGGCATGTGATTCCATCATCATGCTTATACTTGTGTAGTACAAAAAGAAGGAAAATCGGGCAACCTTTCATGTTTACCCGGTATGATTATAGTAATATGAAGATATTTAATCTTCCTTTCATTTATAGTCTCAATATGCCAACCACTTTGGCTAATATATTTGAAACTCAAAAATTCCTTTTGAGACTTACTACCACTAATGCCATGAATAATTTTATTTATTCGGGTAGTAACAAATTCGCTCTTCCGGAGCTCTCAATAATTTTGTACTACAAGATCTTTTGTCACACCATTCATATGATGAATGTCTCCTTCATGGAGAAAATCATATCATAATAATTGTCATGGTCAAAATCATCATAAGAAAAATTATTTCTTGTTTTAATTTTTCCTTTAATAATCTTTTATAAGACATGGCAAAATATTTTTTGGCGTACCACATGTACGGGACCAATAACATACTCATATAACCACATTGTAATATTCATTATCTATATTTCTCTCAAACCTCCCTTAGAGGTGAGTTGTGGTATTCATCCAAGCATGCATTGCACATCTTTATTCATTACTTTTATCACATATTGCCACATTCACCATTCAGGAATGGGTCTGCATTCTCAATGCTTATCATACATCACAACCTTTTCAAGGAATGGATCATAATCAGCGACGTACTTTATTATTTTTCATACCAATTTGGTGGTAAACATTGCTTTCACATTTTGAAGGACTATTTTGAGAACCCTTCTTGTTCTCATTTTTATAATTATCATAATGATGACTACTATTATTTTGGTATTTGATACGCTCATGTTCATTTTTCAACCACTTGTCTTCATTTAGACTTATTATGCCATGCTATCACAATCACTTCAAGAATGGAGCTAATCAAGTGGACAATCTTCAAGCCTTTTCATGAAAAATATATTATTTTTCTTTAGTCAGCATTATATCATTAATATGATACATTGGTACTCAAACTCAATATCTCAACAATATAAAGGCATGTTAGGCCATAATAAATTGGGACTCAAACCCAACTCTTATCATTATGGAGCATCGGGACTTGATCCTGATGGCTTACCCTCAATCAATGCATAATAGGCTAAACAATATTGAGATTCATTATCAAGCCTTAATTTCAATCACATGCCAATAAAGTTGTACACAACTAATTTGCAACTTAACAAATCAAATTTGTTTTCTTAAATAACTGTACAAATATCAAATCAGCGTAAAGCTTTATCAATTATTTGTAGCCGGAATATTTCTTCTAAATTCTATTAGAGTTTAAATGGATCATAAAATCATTGTCATAATATTTATTGAGCCTCTTAAAAAATGTTGTTGTTTTAGGGGTATACCATACCTATTGAATTTGATTTAACGCCATAACTTTCCTTCACTCAATTCAACCAAGCAATTAGTGAATAAATTTATCAAAAGTACAACATATGGGTAACAACACATATATAGTACTAATTCATAAATTCAACATTTATATTACCTGAAAAGTGATATTATAGGTAACAACTTGTGAACACCTAATTTTTGACCATATTTGAATTTTTTTCCCACTTTTCACACTAACTTCCCACTCCTCCCACTTTCTCCACTCACTACTCACTTCACCACTTCCCCCACTCTCTCCACTCACGTTCCCCACTCCACTCCACTCACAATTCCACCTACCCGCACCAACCCCCTCTCCTGCCATCCCACTTTGCTTAATATATCTCATTTTTTCTCATAAAAAAACAAGGAACACACACACAGAAGACCCTCCCTGAACTTCTTCTTCTTCTTTGAGAGAAATTTTCTCTTCATATTTCCATTAAAATTCAAGTCTCAATATTAAACCACAAGACAACTCAAAATAACATTAAAACCATCCCTGAAAGCCATGAAAATCGGCCAATAACTTCGGCTTTGAAACGCAATGAAACAGTCCTAAAAAGAAGCAAAATTAGCTGCGAAACCTGGCTGAAATCGATTCCGAAATCAGATCTAAACCAATACCAAATTCGTTGCTGTCGAGATTGGGGATTTTTCCGGCAAGTTTGAGAAGCCGTGTTCGAGTTCCGTCCATGAGGTCATTGGATTGAGTTCTTTTATTTTCCATGTAAGGTCAGTTTCAATTTTCTAATGTTCTGATAATACCACTGCATTGGTTGGTCAATTTTGTTGGCTATTGATTTGCATCTCCTTGTTATTCTCTCATTCGTATATATTCACAATTGTGTCTGTACGTACATGAATTGTTTTGTTTAGTATTATATTCCACTTCTGCACATATCTAGAAGAATCTAAGCTCTTAATATTCTTATTCTAATGTTTCATTTATATATATATAAATATGAGCTATAGCTGGCGTGAATAGGATTAAATTTATTAGCTTTTGTTCTTGCCTAAGTGGAAAATTACGGATTTCTTTGACTGCTATTCTCTAATGAATTTCATGTTTCATATTGAAATATTTGTAATGTATGGAAACTTTGAGGAGAGTTCTTATAGTATTATTTTAGGAATAAACAGAAAGAAATTGGATAGTGGTTTATTGGTTCAAAATACCTAAATTGTGTATAAATTGAAATGATTTTGACACTTTCTCGTTGTTCCATTTGATTAGCCATAGAAATTATTGAGATGGTTTGTTCAATTAAGCTTCAAATATTACTTGGGCCCAAATTGCTTAACGTGTTTGTGACGACCCAAAGGGTCATCACCGTATTTTTCCCTTTTTCTGTGCTTTCGAGGCATTGGAAATCTCGCTTTTTTAGTTGCCTCGATTTGTGTGCGCAGTCCGGGCGCGAAGCCAGAAAATTTTTATGTTAAAATATGTGAATTCTGTGAAAAATTTGAAGAATTTTGATATTATTATTGATATAGTTGACTTTGGTCAACATTTTGGGTAAACGGACCCGGACCCGGACCCGCAATGTGACGGTCCCGGGAGGTCCATAGAAAAATATGGGACTCGAGCATGTGCCCGGAGTCGAAATCCGAGGTCCAGAACCCGGGTAAAAGAATTTTTCTGTTAAATTATTTTCTAAAATTATTAGGGAAAAATGGAAATAAAAATGAGTTAGAAAATATAGGTATCGGGCTCGTATTTTGGTTCCGATACCCGACACAAATCTTAAATGTGCGTTAAGTGCTTTCTATGAAATTTGGTTGAAATCGGACGTCGTTTGACGTGTTTCGGACCTAAATAGCTAAAGTTGGAAGTTTATGAACTTTGAAATGAAAATCAAGAGTTTTGAGGTTTGATTCTTTGATTTTGATGTTATTTTCGCGATTTGATCGCTCGAGTAAGTTCGTAGGATATTATTGAGTTAGTGTGTGTATTTTGTTGGGAGTCCCGAGGGCTCGGGAGTGATTTGGAGGTAGTTCGGGGTGGTTTTGCACTTAGAAAAATCTGGTATTTTGTTGTTTGCTGGTATCTGGTACATTGCTCTATGCGATCGCATAGGAGCCTCTGCGATCGCATAGAGTAAATTTCAAGTTGCCCCGTTTGTTCTATGCGATCGCAATAATCCCAATGCGATCGCGTAGCTTTGTCCAGTCCTTCAATGCGATTGCAGCCCTTACCCCCGCGATCGCATAGCTTTAATCTGAGCAGCCCCATTTTTTTTTCCTCTATGCGATCGCAGGTCCTCCCATGCGATCGCAGTGACCAGTCTTCTCTTACTCTATGCGATCGCATCCCTTGCTCCGCGATCGTATAGAACAATTTCGTCCAGTGATTTTTGATAAAAACAGAACCTTCATTACGGGATTTTTCTCACTTTTTCACACGGGCTCTTCTCTTTCACACTCCATAGACGATTTTCAAGCTCCTCTTCCTCCATATCTCTTTGGGTAAGTATTCTTAACTTCATTATCTCCTAATTTTTTCATCTAAACACTAATTTCCTAGCCCTAAATTATGAATTCAAGGTAGAAAATGGGGGTTTTGGGTAGAACTAGGGCTTTGAGAATTTTGAGTGATTCAACCTCAATTTGGGGTCGAATCTTAAAACAAATTACATATTTGAACTCGTGGGGTTATGGGTGATTGGA
>MU779699.1:314839-327370 GCA_026770625.1 Nicotiana glauca | reverse complement strand
ATATATATATATATATATATATATATATATATATATATATATATATATATATATATATATATATATATATATATCACTGAATGCAAACGCATGAATGAATGTGTGACTTGTAATGTTTGACGAGATACAGTTTATACTTATTAATATCACTGCTATGCTTGCTAACGCTGGTTGCTAAACGATGTTTGGTTAATGTGTATTATCTCTTCTTTCTTGAATTTTCTCAATGGTTTTGTATAAATATCGAAGCGAGGATCCCTGTCATGTTATTATTGGTTAGGAGATTCAGAACCTCTAGGGATTGTTCACTGATTCTTTATGTTGTGTTCCACTTATAGACAAACCTAAATTTTATTGCCTTAGTTTGAAGTATAAAAGAGGAAGGAGAATATTTAACATGACCAGCTTGATGCTTGAACCGACAATCTTAATAAATAATTGATGGTAATTAACTCATACAGAAATAGCAATATATGTTCTTCTAGCTTCAGCACAGAGATAACTTGATTGCATAGCTATCTCCTAGTTCCTATTGCTCTAAGTTTACTTCTTTTTTCCTTATAATTCTCTCAGTTAGAATCTCATGCACTTTGTTTGAGCCTCTCTTTACATTTTATCTTGAATTATTACTGCGCTTAGGAGAACAATAATAAAGGAAGCTCAGTGATATTTAAGAGTTTTTTATTACAGGTTCTTACATATATGGTCTTGGCTTGTAATTACAGATAGAATCTGAGCTCTGCTGAGTTTTAAGAAGAATGAAGTTTGGCAAAGAATTTAAGGATCAAATGGTACCCGAGTGGATTGAAGCTTATATGGATTATAGCCAGCTCAAATGCCTCTTGAAACAGATCAACCGCCTCAATCTTAGTTTTCAACCTCACGACATTACTCAGAGGAAAGTTGATATTGAGAATCAAGAAAGCGAAAGCCAACACAAACATTCCACAAATGGAAAGTTCTGTATACCAGCAGAACTAAGAGAAGATGAGAAATCATTTTTCCAAAAACTGGATAATGAGCTTGAAAAGGTTAATAGCTTTTACAAAGAGAAAGTGGAAGAAGCAAAGGGAGAAGCAGCTGCATTGGCCGAACAAATGGATGCTTTGGTTGCTCTCCGTAAGAAGGTGAAAGAATCAGATACTGCAGCATCCTCAAAGGTGACTTCTCCAAGCAAGGCATCGAGTGTAGGTAGATCCCACTATCACCTTGTCAGTCGTTACACGCTTTTGGTTAGCGCTAATATACTTTAAAACCTAGTCTGTGCATGTTCCATCAAACATGCGAAGGCTTCTTGATCATCAATTATGGTGAATACAAATAGAATTGAGAGCCTTAAGAGGAAATTCTACCATAATCTTATTGAACAAATGCATAGTTCTCGATTCGTAGATTATGTCCTAGAAGTAATTAGACACGATAATAAGAAGGATAGATTAACATTGTATATTCGATTGCTATGTATTAGGGAACCTAAGAACATGAGTAAGTAGATCAAATATTGACAGCCTATGCACCACTTGTTTTGAACCATATTGCAGCAGAAACCTAGAAGATGTACACAATTTATGTACCTTAGTTATAGCCTTCTTTTTTGTACTCCTTTTGCGATTGTTTGTACCCCATTTTGCAGTGTCTTGACTAACTTAGCTTCCACTGAATAATATTTAGATTCTCGTAATTTCTTATTTTCACTGTGATGGCGCGGAATGTTGCAAGGATTGACACAGAATGTTTCTTAAAGTACTTTTGGCGACAACATTCAGCATATGGCAACACAAAATATTGTTGACAAAAGCCTTCCTTCTTGTAGTGGCAGCGAAACAGTTTTGGACATTCTAATTCCAAGCTTCTATTTCATAAGATTAGTTTTGCGCTCATTAGATGTCTAAATGCAGAGAAAGACCAACTGGACTTCACAAAAGAAGTGGACATGTCTTGTGAGAACAACATAAAACCAGCTTCTTCGAGCAATAATGAAGATCCTTCATTAAAAGAACATGGACGAACTCCCTCAGACGTTCTTGAATGTTTCAAAATTCAAAATACATCTGATGGTCCAAAATCATCGGTAGAAAAACTATTACTTGGTACCACAGAGAAAGAGTGTAGCTTCAGTCAAGAGGAACTAAAGGAGGTTGAAGAAAAGTTGAAAAGGGCCTTTGTTGAGTTCTATCAGAAACTTCGCAGCCTAAATCAGTACAGGTTCTAAATCTAAGATACATTTTGGATTCTCGTCTGCATTTATTCTGACTCGTTTTTCAATTGATGAAACAGTTTTATGAATCTCTCAGCATTTTCTAAGATCCTGGAAAAATATGAAAAGGTCAGACACTCAGCAGGTGCATATTTAGCTTTCTCAATAAAACTTCAATCCCAGAGCAGGTTTAGAAAGTTGCATTCTGTGGTCAATCATGGTAATAATAGTAGTATTATTTTTGTTACCACTAAATTACCGTAAATTGCATCACTGGTTGACTGCAGATTACTTCAAGAAAAGCAATGAGATCTTACATGAAAGTCGTCGATAACTCATATATTGGAAGTTCTGACGAGGTCTGTTTCATCACTAAATCAAGATATTTGGATTTATTTTCCATATAGCTCTTCAGTATTTAGGTAAAAGAAGTCTATTTATATGCACCAATAAAGATTCACTTAGTTTATTTTTTCATGTTCTAGGTTAATAGTCTTTTGAACAAGGTGGAAGCAACATTTGTCAAGCACTTTTCCAATTTTAAGCAGGGGGATGGCATCAAATTATTAAGGCCAAAAAGAAAAAAAGAGAACCACCGTGTACGATTTCTTTCAGGTTGAGAACTGCTCCTTTTTTTCAATTTATGGTTTTCTGAATTTAGGTTCTATTATATCCTTTGTGCTCATTGTGTAGGATTCTTCTGTGGATTCTCAATTGCTCTAATTATTGCCGTTGCGTTAGTCATGCAAACAAGAAAGTTACTGGACAAGAAGGAGGCCACCCTATACTTGGATAGCATTTTCCCCCTTTACAAGTTAAGAAAACTTTCAGATCTTCGGTTAAATTGAAAGAATACAGCTAGATTCACCTACTTACGGCCATCTCAGTTTTCTCTGACATATATATACCTTATGTTTTGTTTGCAGTTTCTACGGTTACATTATCTTACATATGCTCCTTGTTGCTGCGAATATATACTTGTGGAGGTGCTATCGAATCAACTATTCGTTTGTACTTGGATTCAAGCCAGGAACCGAATTAGACCATAGAGAAGTTTTCGTTTTAGCCTCTGGTCTTGCAGTAGTTGTACTCACAACTTTTCTGGTACACCTGCATATCAGAATGGACTCGACGATCCAAGATCACGAGACATATGTTGAACTGCTTCCTTTAGGCTTACTCATTGTGAGATTTTAGATATAAGTTAAATGCCAGTTGAGCACAATCATATAAATACAATTTATCCAATCACCAAACTCTTATTCAAATGCAGGGGTTAGTTCTCATATGTCTGTGTCCTTTTAACATCATCTATCGTTCAAGCCGTTTCTTCCTTATTCGAAGTCTATTCCGTTGTATTTGTGCTCCTTTATACAAGGTGATTGATTCTACTAGGCTTGACTTCTATATATGTTGGACAACATCTTATGTCGATATTCTTAATCTGCAGGTCAAAATGGTTGATTTTTTCTTGGCAGATCAGCTAACAAGCCAGGTTTCTTACTTAATAGGGCCATCAATAGGTGATATGGATCTTGTTTTTCTTTATTTTTGGATTTCTGACCTTTTATCTACATCTGCTTGACCTCAGACACAAGCCATAAGAAGTTTTGTATACTACATTTGTTATTATGGTTGGGGAAAAAAATTGTCTCCAGGACGAAAAATGTGCCACGTTAGTGATGTCTACGTTATCTTCTATTACATTTCAGCTGCCATACCTTTTTGGTTTCGCTTCCTCCAGGTATAATTAGCATTTCGCCATTATTAACCTCTACATTAGCCTATATATCTGCATGTAGTACTCAATGGACCAAATAAATGTACAGTGTATGCGACGTTTAATTGAAGAGAAAGACATGAAGCATGGATTCAACGGTTTCACCTATTTCTCAATGCTTCTGTCAGTTGTCTTTCAGTCGACATTCAGACTACGGAAAAAAATGACTTGGAAAGTATGGGCTTTGGCTAGCTCGGCTGTTGCAGCTCTCGCAAACATATGTTGGGATATCAGAATGGACTGGGGTCTTCTTCAAATCAATTCAAGAAATTTTCTGCTGAGAGACAAGCTCTTACTTCCACATAGAAGTGCATATTATATAGCTATGGTAAGGTTTCTAAGTCGATGAAACTCAAAATCCCCCGTCTCTCTCTCTCTCTCTTTTTTTGTCATCTAAGTAATATTTTTGTTTTTGCACATTTGATGGTAGATTCTTGAGGTTCTCCTGAGATTTGTATGGCTGCAGCTAGTATTGAGTTTTGACATGCACCCACTACGTGGAAAAGCCATAACAAGCTCATTTGCCTGCTTGGAGATTCTTCGTCGTGGCATTTGGAACGTCTTTAGGTAAGTTATTGTCCCTGAGCTGATATTTTGAGTTCAATGGTATACCTTTTCTTCTTTCTGACCACTTGTGTTTTCTAATAGAGGAAGGAAAATGGATATGTTTTAAGTTATGATTTGTGTCTCAGAGTGGAGAATGAGCACCTAAACAATGTTGGTGAGTACCGAGCATTCAAGTCACTCCCACTGCCCTTCATTACATACGACGAGAAGGTTGACAAACATAAGTAGAATGAGTCTTTAAAGTCTTCTTAACATATGTTCTGTTTCATCAAAAGATGAATGTGTAATAGATCACCCTTTTCTATTAGATAGAGTGGCAATGCATACATTTTCAAGTACTGTTATGTGCACGTTAACTGGATTCTGCAATCTACTTAGCACCACTACACTCATCTCCTTCAAAAAATGGAGAGATGTATCATTTGTCGCTTCATGTTTTCATCTTTTTCCTAAGCTAAGCGCATCGTATTTGCTCATATTATGGTGCATGTGTGTATTCTTGGACTATTCTTTGCGGTCCAAACATATCAAAACTAGGTATGATTAAGTATATATAATAGTATTTGTTGGATACTAATAGGCTTCGGATCGCAGATTCCTCATGTGGACTGACACGACCTATTTAAAGGGATAAGTTGGAGAAGTTACACTGAAGTTAGAAACCGCGGGATTATTTATTAGGAAAAGATAATCGGTCGGACCTCTTCTTCCAAAGAAAGAAAGAGTGCTCTTTCTTATCTATTAGAAAAATATTGCTCTGTGATTTTCTCCCAAAAAGAACTTACAAACAAAGAGGGCTAAAGACTTTGTTTTCTAATGAATCAAAGTTCCACTAGGAATAACTCTTTTAGTGGTAAGCTTAACAATTTTCATTGGTCAAAAAACAATATACACAATTTGTTATTCTCTCTTCGTATTTTATTCTAACATCGTCTTTAACCTCATAATATACAACTATGTATATTAAGCACCTGGCGAAAATAAACCAAAATCTTACTAGTAAGTACCCGTTAAATTTAGTTCCACTTTACACCCCCTATAAGAACAAGAATAAGGCACAAAAGCTGATATGTTTATTGAAACAATGCAGTCTTTAAGTACAAGAATGAAAAGTCAATTCCCTAAACTAATTCCTCTGGAAGAGGATAACTAAACTACTTGCTGAACAAACTCCTTGAATAACTAGATTTATTTGAGAAAATAAAGGACTAGCAAAATCCGAACTACTCGCTAAAGAAGTGATCAAAGTAATAAATCAGTAGGTAGTTAGCTTGTGCTCCAATACCACCCCCTAAGGTAGGTAGTGTGTAACAACGCCTAGCTTGAATAAGTGTATTTCAAAGGCTGGCTTTGATAGTGCTTTAGTGAGAGTATCCACGAATTGATCTGCAGTATGAATATAAATCACGTGAACTTGATTCTGCTAGATTTGCTTGCGAACAAAGTGAAAGTCCATATCAATGTGTTTCATGCGGCTATGGAATACTGAATTTTCGCATAGATAAGTTGCACCAACATTGTTCTTATATGGTATCAAGAGTCTCAACAAACTCTAATGAGTAAGATTTTATATTTTTCTCTCTCCCATCCACCATCCACAAATGGCCAACACTACAAGAGTTGTTAATGCAGATAACAATATTGGTGTGATGGTCGTCCAATTTAATTTCGTGTCACAATTGCCAATATAATTACATGGCAGCCAAAACTTTGAAACTTGGAAGGCGCAATTTTCCATACTTATGCATGGTCATGATCTTTGTGGTCATCTAGATAGGTCTACTCCAGCTTCATCTCACACTATCACAACAAACACAATCCTAAGTGCCAATCCTGCATTTTCTCGTTGGTTTTGTCAAGACCAACTCATTCAAAATGCACTTATGATATCTGTTGATCCAACAATTGCCACTACTATTGCAGTTGATAATTCAACAAAGAAAGCCTGGGATGCACTGTCCACTGCATATGTGAACAAGTCTCAAACTAGAATTTTCAGTCTTCGCGATCGCGAAACTCACAAAAGACTCCCAACCAGTCACTCAATATTTGCAAAATATTCGATCCACGGTGGGCGAACTCTCTACTGCTGGTGCCCCGGTCACAAGCTCTGATACCAAATAAGAACAAGAGTAAATCACAAAAGTTGATATGTTTATTAAATCAATATACTCTTTAAATGCAAGAGTAAAAAACAAATTCCCTAAACTAACTTACTTACTGAACAAACTCCTTGAATAAGGAGATTTATTTGAGAAAATGAAGGACCAACAAAATTCTAATTACTAGCTAAAGAAGTTGTCAAAGTAGTAAATCAATAGGTAGTTAACTTATGCTCTAACACCCTCTCCCCCCTCCCCTTTTAAGTTGATATGCAATAAGAATGATCATTTTGGACAGTCTTGTGGCGCAAAATCTAGTAGTATACTAAGGCTGGCGTTCGTTTCGGGCTCGGCCCCAAACGGGCTTCGCGGGCCGGGCTCAAACGGACCCGATCTTCGTGGGACTGGCTTAAACAGACCCGAGCTTCATGGGCTTTTGGGTGTAACCAGACCGCGATCATGTAGTAATGGTCCCGGGCTATGTGGGTCGGGCCCGGGCCTAAATGGGCTTTGACTATTGTTTTAAAAAATTTTTATCTACAATAATTTTTTGTAAATTACATAGCTTTATATATATATATATATATATATATATATATATCTATTTATTTGTTTAAATTTTTATCTAAGGCATTTTCTTGTAAATTATACTATATAATTGTGACTTAAAATTTTTTAATTCAAATTTAAAACACAAAATATTATAAAAATATATTCAAAGGAATGCATTATAATTTTTATTATTATAACATTAAGAAAATAGGGCCCACTCTTTCTAAGCTTCCACCTCCCCCTTCCCCCTACAATGGAATGAACACAACCAAGGTGCTAATATGACCACTGAGAAGAAAAAGAAACTAATCAAGATGTGCCAAAATACAAGTTACATATTAATTTTACATGGTATCTCTTATAAATTTCTTAAATCCATCAAGGTTCGGAGGTATTTTTGTTGGTGGTGGTGGAAAAGAAACTTGTTCATCACCGCTTCCAGGCAAAGTTGCTTCATCCACAAGTTCAGCTTGCATTTCTTCGTAAGCTTCGTCTACCTCTGGTTGTGATTCAGCAAGTCCAAAATTTCTTCGTTCCGAACGGATCCAATCTCTGAAAAGTACTGATTTTTCCAAGCTCTCCCTCATAGACACTGTATAATCACTGAGTTGTAGTCTTGCTTTATTGAAAGAGCTCTCTGATGCCACTGTTGAAGCTTGAATAGTTAAAATATCTCGAGTCATCCTTGAAAGGTGTCACGACCCAAACCGATGGGTTGCGAGGGGCACCAGGTACCTTACTCAACCGAGTAACAACATAACATATCTTTTTTTATCGTACTATCACGGGTAAAATGTTACACCCCATATTTTTGTACCTAAAAGTACGTCGTGAGTCAATTGATGTAAGCTCAAAAAGGATAAAATACTTCTACAAGGATAAGAAATGTTTGCCGAAGTGTTAAGTAAGTTAAGATGAATATGATACTTTTTAATATTGATTTAAATGAGTTTAAATCCATGATATGACTATATATGATGTTTGTATATGAAGTATACAGTTTGAGAAAAATCGGATTTAAGTTGCGAAAAAACTGACTAAGGATTTGCCTTGTAATAAAGCTTTTTGAGAAATAAATTTTGTGAGCTATATATGGTATTTTTGGGGCATATTATATATCGAATTGAAGGTCTTGGAATGTAGTTTCCAACACTCTCAACCGTTTTCTCATATGATATCTGGATAAAAAGTTATAAGCATTGGAAAACGAGCCAATTATAGGGTGCCAAGTGGTACCTTTTGACTTTTCAACAAAATGGAGATTTATCTCCTTTATCTCGTCTCTTTCTGATATTTCCAGAGAGCACGACCAAACAAGACTCTTAACATCACCCTTAAGCTCTCTACAATGGTTTCAAACAATACTAACATCCAGGGCACGAAATCAAGAAGCAATAACACTAGAACAATCCCCACAGCGTAAGTATTGCTATATTGCCTCTCTTTTTCTTTATAGTTTGATTTTTGGAAGGTATTTAATAGTTAAGGAAATTCGTAATTTCGGGTTTTAAGCTCTTAAATATCAAGGAAGGTTGATTAATTCATTTCATAATATTTAGAACTCACGGGACAGTTATCGGACGCCGTGAGTTCGAGTTATTTGGTTTGTAATGGACTGTTTTGTGGGCTGTTTCGTGTAACTTTTGGGATGTATATTTTGCTGCTATTTAATGGAGTTTTTGGAGGAAAAATAGTGTGGAAAAATACCACATAATGTTAAAATGATGGATTAGTCATACTTTATAATATTTTCGGGGTGTTGGACAATACTATAGTCGTACATTCAGCAAAGAGCTTAAGTATACCTATATATGCCCAGAGGGATGCCTTGTCATAGTTCTTTATATATTTTCACAAAGTGAAGCCAGGAGATTGGCAAAAAAACAAAAATGGAGATAAAATGAGAGAAGATTCACTTATAAAAGGACATAGTCATATAGGATACATCACAGAAGGTAGTCGAAGTCACAAAATCGGAAGAACCCCGGCCATAATTTGCGAGGTGAGAATAGGACTAAAGGGGGGAATGCCTAGTTTTTAAATTTATTCACACAATAATTGCCTAGATGACAAAGGACAATATTAAAGTATTCATAAGAGCAATATGGTATGAGAATGAGAAGCGCATCAGTCAACATTTGAGGACAAATGTGCCAAAAGAGGGAATAATGTTACAACTCATGTTTTTGTACCAGAAAGTACGTCATGAGTCAATTGATGTAAGCTCAAAAAGGATAAAATCCTTCTACAAGAACAAGAAAGGTTTGCCGAAGTGTTAATCAAGTTAAGATGAATATGAGACTTTTTAATCATAATTTAAATGATTTTAAATCCATGATATGACTATATATGATGTTTGTATATGAAGTATAAAGTTTGAAAAAAATCGGATTTAAGTTGCGGAAAAACTGACTAAGGATTTGCCTTGTAATAGAGCTTTTTGAAAAATAAATTTTGTGAGCTATATATGGCATTTTTGGGGCATATTATATATCAAATTGAAGGTCTTGGAATTTAGTTTCCAACGCTCTTAACCGTTTGCTCATACAATGCCCGGATAAGAAGTTATAAGCGTTGGAAGACGAGCCAATTATAGGGTACCAAGTGGTACCTTTTGACTTTTCAACAAAATGGAGATTTATCTCCTTTATCTCGTCTCTTTCTGCATATTTCCAGGGAGCACGACCAAATAAGACCCCTAACATCACCCTTAAGCTCTCTACAAGGGCTATCAAACAATACTAATATCCGGGGCACGAAATCAAGAAGCAATGACACTAGAACGATCCCCACAACGTAAGTATTGCTATATTGCCTCTCATTTTCTTTATAGTTTGAGTTTTGGAAGGTATTTAATAGTTAAGAAAATTTTTAATTTCTGGTTTTAAGCTCTTAAATATCAAGGAAAGTTGATTAATTTATTTTATAATATTTAGAACTCACGGGACAGTGATCGAAAGCCGTGAGTTCGAGTTATTTGGTTTGTAATGGACTGTTTTGTGGGCTGTTTCGTGTAGCTTTTGGGCTGTATATTTTTCTGATATTTAATGCAGTTTTTGGAGGATAAATGGTGTGAAAAAATATCACATAATGTTGAAACGATGGATTAGTCATTCTTTATAATATTTTCGGGGTATTGGACAATACTATAGTCGTCATTTTTGGTATGAATTGATTGGGGTGTGTTGTGTTGTAATAAGCTAAATATAATATGGATTTCGACTTGAATCTACTATAGGAGGTCAATTATATGTTCCTAATATGGTAGGGTGAGGTGGAGTCCTCAGATATCGAGGTCGATTATATGTTCCTAATTTAGTAGGGTTGCGCCGACAGGTTATGGGACAAGCAATGAGAAAGTAACCTAGAGTTGTGTAGCACACCTCGGTAATAATACCAAGGATATAAAATGAAATATAGCAATATTCGGCCTATGTTAAGTGTATGAGTAATCACTTTAGTCTTATAGGCACGTAAGTGACATGTATAAGTTTCTATGTCATGTTAGGTCATTTTATGTCTAGTGTTAACCTATGTTTTGTTCTGTTTATCTCATGACGACCTTCTTGGACCATTTATCCATGATAGTACGATAAAAAAAGATATATTATATTATTACTCGGTTGAGTAAGGTACCGGGTGCCCGTCGCAGCCCATCGGTTTGGGTCATGACAAAAGGACCGGAAAGTGTTTTTGTTTTGGCCTTCCACCATTCCAAAAGATTAAATGAGCTGTCGAGATTTTCCTGCTCAAGTCCCTGTGACAAATAAACTTCAAGCTCATTTAGTTGTGAACAATCACTAGTGGTACAACCTTGAGAACCTCTGGACTCGATCCAAGAAGTAAGTGCTCTTACTCCTGCAGTTCTTTTAGATGATTGAGAACTAGAAGAAGAAGGAGTTGAAATATCTGGTCTAGCATTATCTAGTGCAATTTAATAAGCACTATAAATAGTTAAAGCATTTATTTTAATTGAGGTTTGTGCATCCGAAAGTGTAGAGAACTCCTCAGGTGCAAGTGCTAAACCATTATAAATAGATCGATATCAATATTGAGGACCACCTAATTTCATAGTAGGATTTAACAAGGCAGCAATACCATAAATAGGGAGAATAAGAAAAAAATATTTTTTAAATTTCTTTCTCATAGAATCAATAGCTACTTCATAAATTTTTTCTCCCTCTGAAAAATGAGCAAATAAATTTGCAAGATCTGCAAGATAAAGTAAATAGTTCGAAATAGTCGGATAATATTGCCCTGAAAATTTATTTGTAGCAACATGAAAGGTTTCTAAAAAATCTACAAGCATTTTAACATTAGCTCAATCCGCATTTGTAAGGTGCTCATCATCATCACTTACATGAGCATTAAACGTTGAGTTTATGGGGTTTCTATATTCATATGCAATAACTAAATTGTCATACATGTAATTCCATCTAGTTGGACAAGGTTTAGAAACCTTTATTTCTCTTAGGCCAAATTTATCGCATCTTTTAAAATATTCTCTAAGTCTACTTCTACGGTTTGAATAAAAAAACCAATTAAGAGCCATTTTAACCTTTTCAATTTTAACATTTAAAATTTTCATATCATCACCCACAATTAAATGGTAAATATAACAAATACATGTAACATGAAAACTTTTTTTTATTACTAAATACATGATTTAGTGTAGTGGTAAGTAAGGGAACACATTAGTGTTACAAATAGCATTATCCATTGAAATTGACATTATATTATCACTAATGCAAATATATCTATAAATATCTGTAACCGTGCTAGAAATAAATTGCCATGTGTGACGTGAATTAATTATTCTATAAGGAGTAATGCGCTTTTGCATAATCCACTCCTCATTAATCCAATAACTTGTAACAATAAGATAATCGCAGTCATTGCCACTTCTACTAATAGCAGTAGTAATAGCAACACAAAAATTAATATGAGTAAACAAATAACGCAAATATTGTTCATATTTATTTTTATATTTATAAATATCACTCTTTAAGGTTGTGCTAGGCCATCCTTTATAAGTAGGGTTAAAAACTCTTCTAATATAATGCACAAATTGGGGGTTAGACGGAAAACTATAGGGTAAGCACATAATAGTAACCATTTTTGCTAATTCGTCCCTATCTTTTCTTGGGTCATAATATAAAATACCACTGGTAATAGTGTTAATTCCCGATTGAAATTAATTTGACTCGGTACTAGGGTCAGGCTGACTAGTTGGACTTGCACTCCCCCCCCTCCCCCCGATCGCAATTTTTATTTAATTATATTTAACTTTATCTTAAGGGTGTATCATTATGTATCTTCTCAAATTTCCCGTC
>MU779699.1:259712-313851 GCA_026770625.1 Nicotiana glauca | reverse complement strand
AATTTCCCGCCCCCCCCCCCCCCAACATAGTTAAAGGCTAACTCTTCGCCACAAGTTTTACACTTAGCTTTATTTTTTCTCTTATTTGAATAAAAAAAGGGCCAAACAAGAAATATTTCGGCCCATTTAGAAGGTTGGCTAGAAAAAGTAGGGGTAGAAACAGTGGGGTGAAACGGGGCATCATTTGGATTAGTTGGGTTAACTTGAGTAATAAGACTAGTGATCATCATCCGGTTGCATTTCATCTAAATCTATTTCCTGCTCATCTTCTTCATCTATATTTGGATTAACATAAAAACTGTTCATATATTCATCATCTAAGCGTTCACCACAACCAACATTATGCATATATTGACTCACCATAAATTATAATAAAATATTATCACTATTAAGAATAGGAGAAGATGAGGGGGGCATGGGGCTTGGGTAGGGGAGGCGGGGAAATTAGAGGAGGAATATGTTGGCCACTAGATTCACCACTCTTGGATTTTCCTTTATTTTTACTAAATATTATTTTAAGGAATATGCCATCTTAATTATAATTATACAAATTAATTAAATAAAACAAATAAGAATATAATATTAAAAGTAATGAATTGGAACGAGTTTACCGAATTGACGAACAACTTATTGAAATTAATTATCATTGAAGACTTGAAGACTTCAATTCACCAACTTCACAATTTTTCACAAGTTGCAACAACAAAGTAATCAATTTTAGAAGAAAATTAGAGAGAGATTGAGATAGATTGATGATTTGGTGAAGAAAAATGAAAGAATGAGGAGGTATTTATAGTTGAAAATAGGGAAAAAGTATAATTATAAAAAGTTTGGGGTTAAAATAAAGTTGGGGGGAGGGAGGGAGGGGTTAAATGGCTATTTTTTAAATAGCCAACGGTCAGATTTTTAAAACAAAAAAACATTTTTTTTTTTAAATTTAACCGTTGGGCCCGTTTAGCACCGGTTGAACCGGCCCACTTAGGAGCTGGTCCCGGGCTCAAACGGTCCCAGTCCTAACGGGAATTTTCTTTGAACCGGCCCACATAGGCATGTATGTCTCCTTTTTTTCGGGCTTTAATGGGTAGGACCGTTTAGGCCCATTACCCATATGGGCTCGCGGTGCCGAACCTAACCGGACCGTTAGCCACCCTTAGTAAGTATACAAACGAGACTTTGAAATGGAAAGGTTACGCTGGTTTTTGTATATATTTTAATTTCAGACAGTAGTCATATTAGCTGTATTAGGCTAGGACACATCAATTTTCCTATTTCCTCAAAAACTCTTACACAGGGCGATAAATGAGTTTAACTTTTGTCTGATTGAACTAAAACATTTGATGGAATTACAGCATTTTCCAAATGCCAAATTGCCAGGGGATGAAGATGTAATATTTGAGATTTAAATGTGCACAAAGTGCTCAAATAGCTGTTTTAGGACGATCATTATTTAAAGAATAGTCAAAATTATAAACTTCTCAAAATTTAGTCGCCTAAGAACCGACTTTAGACATGCGTTTAGGCTCTGTCAAAGCTTAAATTCAGACCTCGAATCTGAATTTGTATTTTAGATGTCTGAAGTTAGGCTTTGGGAGCCAATTTCAGACCCGAAATATCTGAATTTAAACTGACTTTTAAAATATAGACTCAAAAACCTCATACCTTTAGGTATGAAGTTAGATTCGCGCTGAGCCCAACTCATATCTCTTAGTTTATACTAGTATGCACAAGATTCTAATGTATCAAGTTAAAGAACATATTAATTAGCTAAAAATTAAAGATACTTGTAGTAGAACTAACAATTTTATAAATTAAAATTGACACAAAGAAATCAACCAAAAAAAAAAAAGGTTTTACTAACGAAAGCATAATTCTAATATTTTTTTTTTTTTTTGATTTTCAATGGTATTATAATTGTACTCAATAAGGTTTCATCTCTTGAAATATTATTATAATAAACTCATGAGAAATAGAGTTTTTGATACTTCACGAAAATACAGTTGTTATATTGTTGAGTTATTTTTTGATGGTTTTTCAATGTCTTTGCCTTATGTATCTTATATTTTTATGATCTAACGAATTTACTGTTAAGAACAAGATAGGAACCTGAATCACTTGGTATACATTTCAATCAATGAAGTTCAGCCTGAACTCCTGCTACAAAGAGGAACATGTCAGAGACCTGATCCCTTGGTGCTCTCTAACAGAAGTACTAGTCAACTATATAGCTGAAAAGTAATTGCAGAAAGTGATTGCACGCGACAGTACACGCGACAGTACATCAGATAGTGCAGCAATCACTTCCCATTAAAGAGGCATGTACCAAGAATTGACATCATCCTTGTGATATGTCTTTTGTAGTATAACAACATGGTGGAAGGCACCAGATACTCAATCGAGCATTAAGTGATATTCTCTCAAGCATTAAAGAGTCGATCCAGCATTGGAGTCACAAGTGTGTCAATAACAAGAAGACAACTCCACTAAAGGATCAGTTTCATAATGAGTCTATGTATATCTGTAGTTGAGTTGTAATCTTGTTATTTTCTCTTCATTATAATTTCTATCTTGCTTTCTTAGAAGCTATATTTTAGGAAACCAAAAATTCACAAACCTTCTAAGTTTGTGTTGTGACTAGAGTTAGTCATAAGTTAAAGTCTTTGTAACTAGTGAGTCACAAAGTGTTTTGTGGTAAGTGTACCACGAGTTAGTTTAGTTGAAGTCTTTGTAATATAGTTATTATAAAGTGGCTTGTAATAGTGTGATTACAAGTTAGTGAAGTTGAAAGCCTACAAATGTAGGTCGTGGTTTTGTTCTTCTTGAATGGGATTTTTCCACGTAAAAATCCCGTGTCTCTTTTACTTACTGCTTCCTTAGTATTCTGAGTGGAGAATCATAGAGGATCAAGTATTCTACAGTTTGGTGGACTCATATAAACTAATAATTGGTATTAGAGCGGGTTCTTTCTAAAAGGTTAACACCTAGAAAGAATCACAATGGCCGCTCCACCCAAACTTGAGGAAGGAAAATCAACCTACTGACCTCCCAGATTCAATGGTCAATACTAAGGCTGGTGGAAGACTCGTATGCATGATTTTATAATGGTTGAAGACTCAGAACTATGGGACATCATCTATGATGGTCCATATGTTCCTATGAAGAAGATTGGTGAAATTGGACCAATGGTGCCAAAAGACAGAAAAGAGTACAGTGATATTGATAGAAAAGCCGTAGAAAAGAACTATCGTGCCAAGAAAATCTTGGTATGTGATATAGGACCTGATGAGTACAACAGAGTTTCATCTTGTGTTTCTGCCAAGGAAATATGGGAAGCATTACAAACCGCACACAAAGGAACTACTCAGGTCAAACAGTCCAAGATCGACATGATCACCACTGAGTATGAGCTCTTCAGAATGAAGGACGATGAGTCTATACAAGATATGCACACAAGATTCACATCCATCATAAATGAGATTCATTCACTTTGAGATATTATTCCCAGAAGCAAGGTTGTAGGGAAAATTCTTAGTGTTCTACCTGGCTCTTGGGAGAGTAAGGTGAATGTCATCACTGAAGCTAAAGATCTACAAGCTCTAACCATGAATGAGCTGATTGGTAATCTAAAGACATAAGAGATGAAAAGAAAGAAAGACAGTGAAATGAGAGAGCCAAAGAAGGAAAAAAACCTGGTGCTCAAGGCTAAAAATAGTGACTCAAGTGAAGAAGATAGTGATATGACCTATCTTACTAAAAGGTTTCAAAAGATGGTTCGAAGAAATAGTGGTATAACCAAGAGGGGCAGCTCAAGTAAGGCAAGGAACAATTATCTCTGTCACAAGTGCAGAAAGCCAGGGCATTTTATCAAAGATTGTCCACTTCTGGAACAGGAGCAGTACAAACAAAACCCTGACAAAGAAGCAAAAAGGAACCTGGTTCTAGACAAACGATTCAATCGAAAAGTGCAGTTGATAACATTGTGAAGAAGGCTCTTGCTGCTTGGGGAGACACTTCTAGTGAATCAGAAAGGCAACCACATGTAGAAAATAGCTCCATGATGGCAGTGAAAACTGAAGCAACGAAATATGACTCACTGTTTGTATTGATGGCTTAGTCTAACGATGATGAAGATGATGAAAATGATGAGGTAATTTCTGGGATGTTTAGAGAAATCTGAAATCCTATTCGTCTAAAAAGTTAAGGTCTTTAGCAAATGTTCTAATTGATGCATATTATAGCCTTATTAATGATAAGGAGATCTTGACCATAGAGCTAGGAGATGCTGAACAATCTAGAGATGATTTGGTAGTCTGTATAGTGGATCTAAATGACACTATAACTAATCTTGAAAAAGAAAAGGAAGATTTGAATGAAAAAATAAATAGTGTAGAAAATGAGAGAGATGACTTGATGGTAGTGGTTGTTGATTTGAAGGAAACCATAGAAGGCTTTAGCAATGAAAAGCACACTCTAAAAGAGAAAATTGTAGCTACTGAGCAAGAGAGGGATGACTTTTTAGTGATAATCACTGACTTGGAGGAATCTATTGAGAGACTCAATTCAAAACCTAGGCCTACAAGTATTGAGAAAGGGAAAGAAGTAGCTAGTGGGTCACACATCAAGCTTGAAAAGGAATTGAATGATGTTAAAACTAGTCTATGTGGTGAACTTGAGAAAAATAGGCAGCTTCAAGCCGAATTGAAGAAAGTAAAAATTGATCTTGAGAAATCTCTCAAGTGGACCTGGTCCTCAGAGGCTGTCACTGCCATGTACTTCAACAATAGTGGAAACAGACAAGGAATAGGGTTCCAAAAGGAGAAAACTCCTTACAACCCTCACAGCAAGTATGTCACAGTTTCTGATAACTGGCTTTGTACCAACTGTAGGAACAATAGGCATTTCAAAGAAAATTTCCAGGCCAAGGTGCAATCTGTTCAGAAAAACAAATCTTTTACTGAAAAAGTGACTACTAAGGATGGACCAGGTACCACTAAAAATATTTTCTGTATGGACTAGAAAAGCAACATCCGTCCCTTCTCTCATAACAAGGGACCCAAACTTGTTTAGGTTCCTAAATCTAACACATAATTTACACGTGTAGGGAATAATGAGAGGAAGTGGACTGCAATAGTTCATAAACAGTGGATGCTAAAACACAAAAATATTATTACCATGGATTGTCTCTCATTGAAAGCCTTGCAAGAAAGGGAATGTATCCCTTGGAATTAAAAAAAAGGTGCGCGCAGTTACCAGTCTAGTAACTGGTGAAGTGGTCTCAGCAGCCAAAAGACACAAAAACATCTACTTCACTGATCTTAAATCCCTACAAGCTGGTAATATGAGCTACTTGAAGGCAGTTGATAATTATGTAAGACTTTGGCGTAAAAGATTGGGACATGCAAGCTTCTCACTTCTGAATGAATTGATTCAGAAGGACTTGGAAGACCCAAGTGAAGGTGGAAGTAAAGGAAGCATGTATCGGATTTGATCATGGGATAGAGTATGTCAACTCCAAGTTTGATGAGTCTTGTAATGAAAATGGGATCACTCACAACTTCTCAGCCTCAAGGTCTTCGCAACTAAATAGTGTCATTGAAAGGAAGAACAAAAATCTGAATGACATGGGATAGACAATGGTCATCGATAGGGAAATTGCCAAAATTCTTGGCAGAAGCAACAAACAATGCTTCCTAGTTGATGAAAAGGTATATCATGAGGTCCCTCCTAAACAAATCTCCCAAAGATCTTCTCAACGGAAGAAAACTGAATTTAACTCATCTAAGAACCTTTGGAAGCAAATTCTATGATCTCAGCAACGGGAAGGACTAGCTTGGGAAGTTCAATACAAAAAGTGATGAAGGAATTCTTCTAAGATATTCCTCATAAAGCAAAGTCTGAAACAAAAAGGCACAATGTGTGGAAGAAAGTGGTAATGAGCCATTCAACAAGACTCTTTCTTCTAACAAAGGAGGAAACAATAATGATCGTGATAATGAACCACTTTTGGTTCTTGGGAGATATCTGATGTTTCAAATGGCTAGGGTAATGTGATGAGTTATATGAAGGAGACAGGTGAAAATAATGCAACATTTTATTTCACATCTCAAAAGGAACCTGGTACTTCAAGTAGTATCAATTGAAGCTGGAGAAAGAGTTGGAGATATAGTGGAAGAGACTTCACAAATAGTAGAACAAGGAGCGCAAGGAAACCCACTCAATTCCTTTACTAATCAAAATCTCAGCTACCATGAGTAAATGCATCATTTTGAAGGAAACAATGCTATCTGTTGGTTAAGAAGAGCACATTTGGAATGACTCATTTTGTTGGATCATCTCATGGGGTGCGAGGAAATACAACCCAGCGGTTTCCTCAATAGCTGAAGCATACACTACTAGCATGGAATAGAACCTGGTCTATCAAGAGGACCAAACTCGTTGATGTCTACATTTGTCACAATAAATAAAAAATGGGGGGGGGGACTTATCTGTATAAGATTTTGTCGCACAAGAACATCAAATTGTAGAGATCTTCACCAAAGGCATTGAGCAAGGAACATTTTGAAAGAAACAGGGTAAATATAGGGATGTTGAAGCTTAATTGAGAACATGATACCTCATCAATTGGCTATGAAAATCTCCTTCAGGTAAAACTAGCTAAAGTGTTTTCTGGCTAAGCCTAACTCACACTGATACCGTTGCAGGTAAACACGCATGACAATCATAAAAGATAAATGTACAATGATGAATTGCAACAGAAGAACTGCTAAAATCTTTTTAAAAAAATACTGAGGCATCAGGTTCCTGCTCCACAAGCTAGTAGTAATGTGTTGTCTTGTATACTTTCTCAAAAATATTAACAAAATTAATTCAACTGCCATATCATCCGACTTTTCAAAGTTTGCATGTCATGCCTTGTATTTCAAATATCTTCACCTCATTTGCACGATAACATTTTCCCATAAACCTACCACCGTTTTCAAGATTCTTCAGAATTCGTTTCTTATCATCGTTAGCCCTTCTTCCCATAAAACTTTCTTTCTCCCTCACATCAAGTCATGAACGTTCATCTCTTTCTATCTTTGTGATCCTCTCGTCATTTCTCTTCCTACAATGGCAATCGAACGATCGCTTCCTTCTTCCATCATTAACACCACTCCCACTTCCTTATCATCCTTAAAGCTATCCCCATAAATTCACTCTTCCACGTTTCCCAATGCTACTGCACGCACATATGTCTTTTCCTCACTTCCTATTGTCTTTTCTTCTCCATCAAACTCTGTCTTCCTTCTATGTGTTGAAAATCCCATGCCTCCTTATTCCTCTGTTCTCACCAAAGAACACTCAGAAAGTTTTATCTCTCAGATATCAGAGGTTTCTGAGGATGATCCTGATCAGTATCTAAACTCCTCCTTTTTAGACTCAGTGGCTCTTACAGAGTCACCAAAAAAGGAAGCAACACACAGTATCATGGCTATTGCTGCTGTGAGCTTGTTGAATGAAGGAGACTATCTCTTGTCCGAGTCTCAAGGGGAAGAAACTCCATTCCTAGGCGATGAAATAACCATGGTACTCCTCGAGTCTCTAGTCCATGAAACAGTCATAGAAAAATCAGTTGGAGGACCTGATTCTCTTCCAGATAAATCAACTCATGAACCTCTTATTCATCCTAAGTCCTTAGAATTCTCTTCCAAGTCACCCACAACCAGGTTGCAGCAGAAAGAGGCTTTTGAGTCTACCTTGCAGAACGGTAAGCGGAGTGTCAAGACAAAGAAGAAGAGGATGATGAAACAAGGGAAATTTGTGACTAACAAAAGTATTCCAGTGGCTGAGGTTGACAAAGATGCTCTAGAGGAACCAGGTTCCTTAGTAAAACGACCTATAAAAATCTAGAAGTCTGTGGATGGAGCTTCTGATAAAGATATTGAAAAACAAAGTGGAGCATCCTTGAAGGGTAGCAGTAAGTCTAAGAAAAGTGTAGCTGAGCACGCCATGTTTGAAGAAGATACTGTGGAGTTTGTAAGTTGGAAAGAGAAATCTATTGAAGGATCTAGAAAGCTAAAATGGGAAACTATTAGGGAACCAGGTTCTCTGAAGACCATACCTAGTGATAGTGGTCTTTGGCAGGAGAGATTGAGAACTTAGAAAGTCTTGTGGGGTCGTATGTTTGATCTGGCAATCTCAGAGATGGCAGGTATGAGGCAAATTCTGTAGAGAGTGGAATTTCAACAATGGGAGCACTTGTTTCAGGAGAACATGCCTGTGGTATACGAAGATGTGGTACAAAACTTCTATGTATCTCTCTTCACTGTTGAGGGGGATCACATTTGTATGCTAGTAAATGGAGTAGACATTGTACTTGATGCTTCAACATTGGGAAAGGTTCTCCAAATTCCATGTGAAGGAATTTACTCAATCAAAGGTGTTTGTGGTTTTAATCTTAGGAGAGCTATTATGAAAGATCAAGCTATTCAGCAGGGGGAACAGTACATAAGAAAGTGCTACATCCTGAGTATCAGCTTCTCTTTGAGCTGGTTAATAAAGTGCTTTTATCTTGCTCTGAGAGGCGGTCCATTGCTACAAAGTATGATCTGGTCTTAATGGAAGATCTTTTGATGAGTTTGTCCCGATAAATCTGCTAGCAATCATGATAGATCATATGCAAAAGGTGGCAAACCTTAAAGGTAGGAACCATAGGCTTCCATATGGCTTTCTCCTAACTCAAATGTTTAAGTTTTACAAGGTTCCCTTGGGTAATCCCTATAGACATGTGATTTTTGACCCTCCCCAAGATTTTACATATTTTTGTATTTAAATATTTAATTTAGGTCTAATATAGTTATTTTAACTAGTTTTGAACCCTTACTTTATTTTATAACAAAATAAAAATTACAAAAATATTTCTTCTTTTTAGTTGATTTTAGTTTATATACCTTTCGTAAAACTAAAAAAAAAATACAAAAATAGTACCTTATTTTTATTTTAATATGATATTTGAAAATACTAAAAAATAGGTTTATTTAAATGGTTAGTCTTATCTTAATAGATATTTTACTTAAGTAGCATTAGTTGGTAAATAAGGTTTTATTTTTAGTATTGTTCACGGAGAAAGAATAAAATTTGGGCTCAAACAACCCATTTTTAAGCCTAATTTTCGGACCTAGCCCATAACAACCCAAGCCCAATACCCCTAAAATCCTAGAAAAAAGCTTTAAAAAATAACCCTAGACAATTTAGACCTCAGCTGTTTTTCTTTGGATTTGGACTAACATACACAAAAATACAAGATCTGAAAATGATTTTCTAACTTAAGACCTAATGCTCAGCTGAAAAAAAAAAAAGACTACACAAAACCCTAATGATCTTCTTCTTCATGAACACACCCAAAATCTAGCACCATCCCAACCCAAACAAACCAGCCAACCACCCAGCACCAAGCGCTACTCATCTCAGATCTGCCGCCATCACCGTCACCTGAATTGGCCGAAAATTCGGTGGAAACTTTGTCCAGCCCGCCACCGCCAGCCTTACCAACGCCCTGATCTCTCTCTCGTGGCTGTCACTGCTGATGTCGATCGGCAACCACACACAACACAACCGTCGTTCCATTATCGGCCGTCACCAGTCAAGCATCAGACAGCCACCATAACATTTAACCTCTTCTGCCATCGGCATAACTAGTCGTTCCCTCTTCAAAACACACCCTTAGCTCCTTCATCTTTTTAACCTAAGAAACGACCCCCACATACACAAACAATACGCAGAAACAGAGCAAATCCGAGGTGCCTATTCAAGGTCCGTTTTTTAATTTTGTCGCGGTTCTGGTGAGTTTGAGGTCTAGGTCGTAGTTCCGTTCGAGGTTTCCACTTTTGGTCCAGTGATTAATTCCATCTTTTGTGTGAAGGTTCAATGTAAGATTTGTTTTCTTTCATTTTGTTTTGTTTTGATTACAATGCTTATGACTATATATTTTGTTTCTTGTGAAACTATGTGAAGGGCAATGTCAGCACTGTGTCTTGATTGTGTTTAAGTGAAGCATTTTGTTGAAGTGTGTTTTATTTGTTCGAATATGATCTTGGCAGGCTTGTCTTTAAATTAAGATATAAGGTGTATTGATTGTATAATTTTGTGAAATTAGGAGGTTTTCTTAACCTAGTTGCATAGCGTGGATGTAAATTTAGTACTGAACCATAGGATAAATTTAATTTATAAATATGTCGTATGCTTTTAGGCCCGCTTTTAATCTATTACCATGATTGTGTAGACGTTCGCGTGACATAATTATGATCCTAAAAAAAAACCCAGAGTATGCGTTTGCACAACTTTGACCAAAATTTCTTAATAATAACAAAACGTTATTAATTATGGACACGTACGTGTGACATAGTTTTTGATGCGCCAAACAAATGGGTACACATACACGTGACCTGTTTTAAGATAATTTCTTAATAAAAGCTGTAAATGCACATAGGTCCTGAAATAAGTAATTAAACAATTTTAATAAGCCAAGTATGATCAAAGCGACCGTGCTAAAACTATGGAACCCGGGAATGCCTAACACCTTCTCCCGGTTAACAAAATTTCTTACCCGAATTTTTGTGTTCGCAGACAGTGAATAGATTCAACTTTCTCGGTTCAGAATTTTTAACCAGCGACTTGGGACACAATAAATTATTGTCATGCCCCGAACCTGAGCTTAGATGTAACACGACACTTGGTGCCTGACTACATGTGATCGAGCGAACCAACTGGCTGGCTGAATGAACATGTAGTATCATAACATAGTGAATATGGAAAATAAACTGACACGTGCTGATATACTGAAAGTCTAGATGATATAAATCAAATTTCAAAAATACTGATAAAATTCTAAAACATATTCAACATAGCTTAATATGAAAAGTCTGTGACTCTGTCTAGCTATTACTCTAGTCTATGAAGCCTCTAATGAAATACTGGAAACACAGACTGTCTGAAAATACTAAGGACTGTAAGGTAATGATAATGCACCGAAATAACAGGGGATCACCAAATAGCTGGTACGAGAATCCTAGCACTCTGATTCATTAACCTCTAAATCATTACATACATCATGAGATGCAGGCCCCGGGCAAAAGGGACGTCAGTATATTTGAATTGCACTGGTATGTAAAGCAACTGAAAGAAAGAATTGTAAATGCTGAAACTGAAACTAAGCTGATAACTGAGAATTGATAATTGGTATTGAAATGATAACTATTGAAACAGAAACTGAAATGATAGCTGATAACTGATAACTAAATTGATAACTGATAACTGAAATGATGACTGATAATTGATAACTGAAATAATAACTGATAACTGAAATGATAACTGATAACTGATAACTGAACAAAGGAAGTAAGGATATGAATACTCCCTCTTCTGAATGATGAACAACCTGTTTATCTAAATAAGTTACGGCCTCGGGCCCGATAGGTCCTGAAATAAGTAATTAAACAATTTTAATAAGCCAAGTATGATCAAAGCGACCGTGCTAAAACTATGGAACCTGGGAATGCCTAACACCTTCTCCCGGGTTAACAAAATTCCTTACCGGGATTTTTGTATTTGCAGACCGTTAATAGAGTCAACTTCCTCGATTTAGAATTTTAAACCGGCGACTTGGGACACCATAAATTATTGTCACGCCCCAAACCTGGTCCTGGATGTAACACGACACTTGGTGCCTGACTACATGTGACCGAGCGAACCAACTGGCTGGTTGAATGAACATGTTGTATCATAACATAGTGAATGCGGAAAATAAACTAACACGTGCTGATATACTGAAATTCTAGGTGATATAAATCAAATTTCAGAAATAATAATACAATTCTGAAACATATTCATCATAGCTTAATATGAAAAGCCTGTGACTCTGTCTAGCTATTACTCTAGTCTATGAAGCCTCTAATGAAATACTGGAAACACAGACTGTCTGAAAATACTGAGGACTGTAATGTAATGATAATGCACCGAAATAACTGGGGATCACCAAATAGCTGGTACGAGAATCCTAGCACTCTGAATCATCAACCTGTAAATCAATACCTGCATCATGAGATGTAGGCCCCGAGCAAAAGGGACTTCAGTATATTTGAATTGCACTGGTATGTAAAGCAACTGAAAGAAAGAATTGTAAATGATGGAACTAAAACTAAGCTGATAACTGAGAATTGATAATTGGTATTGAAATGATAACTATTGAAACAAAAACTGAAATGATAGCTGATAACTGATAACTAAATTGATAACTGATAACTGAAATGATGACTGATAACTGATAATTGATAACTGAAATAATAACTGATAACTGAAATGATAACTGAACAAAGGAAGTAAGGATATGAATACTCTCTCTCCTGGATGATGAACAACCTGTTTATTTGAATAAGCTACGGCCTCGGGCCCAAGCTATGGTCTTAGGCCCAAGTATATGTATATATAACTATGCCCTCAGGCCGTAAAATGCATAAAGCATAAACTATGGCCTCAGGCCCAAACATGCATAAAGCATAAACTACGGCCTCAGGCCCAAGTATGCATAAAGCATATAAACTACAGCCTCAGGCCCAAATACAGGTGTTCAACATTAAGGAATTAAAAATCAAACTATCACGACCCAAAATCCACTAAGGGTCGTGGTGGCGCCGAACACTTCTATTAGGCAAGCCAACCAAATTACTTGATGAAGTTCTCATTTTAACAATCCTGAAAACTAAGATTTTTATTAAATTTTATAAATGAAAAGATAACCGCTTCAATTCAAACTAAATGATAAGCAAATAATACAAAATATTTCAAAATCATCCCAAAACCCGGTGTCACAAGTGCATGAGCATTTACTAAGAAAGGAACAAAATACAACAACTGTCCGAAACACAATATTGGACAGAAAATAAATACATATAACTGAAAGAGACTCTGCTAGCTGCGGGTCGCCACGAGAAGTGAAGCTCACCTAAGTCTCCGTATCAACTATGCTGCTACGTACAGTAGGCCACTAGAGTTACATATACCTATGCAATAAAAATGTACAGAAGTGTAGTACGAGTACAAAAACAATGTGTACTCAATGAGTATCCCGTCTAATCTCGAAAAAGTAGAGACAAGATGGTCGACTTAGACACTTGCTGGTGGTCCAATAATAATGTCAATAATACATTAAATCGTGGACTTTTATAAACATAATTTTTTAATACAATAGCAGGAAATAAGTAAACAATTATTTCTTTTATTGGAAATTTTCAAATTTCCTTTTCATTATTTTTCCAAATATACTCAAGACATGAAGAAGCAATAACAACTTTAATAAGTTCAAGGCAACAATACAAGCATGTGCAAATCATGCCGAGGCGTACGACCCGCTCCAACAGAAAATAAATTGTGCACTGCCGAGGGTCGAACGGCGCGAACCATAGATGCATCTATTAAATCTGCAGAGGCATTCGGCCCGTTCCAAAAATAAATACACAGATAGTCAATCAAGCAGTCCACACGGAGTAATTATTCAATGAAAACAAATCCTCTTTTAACCATTTAAGAAAAATGAAGTTTTATATGTTTAGAAATTCATTTACTAATTCGATGTAATTTTAAGCAATTCAAGCTATCAATAGGTTCACAGATAATCCAAGTATAGCATGCTTTGGGTCCTAACTACCCGGACAATAGCATAATAGTAGCTACGCACGGACTCTCGTCACCTCGTGCGTACATAGCCCCCACAATTAGGAGCACATAACCAATTATTTTACCTATGGGGACAATTATCTCTTACAAGGTTGGAAAGGAGACTCACCTCACTCCGAAGATCCATAATCGGCATTCCACGCCCTTTCGAAGACTATCATTGATGCACAACGCTCCAAAACTAGCCAATGATTATGTAAATCCATTAATATACGATAAACTACTACTCGTATTAATCCAATTTATAACAATTCCTAACCTCAATCGGAAAGTTGACAAAAATGTCCTCGGGCCCACGTGCTCGGATTTCCAAAATTTTCGAAGAATAAGTTTACCTATAGCTTCATGAATTCAAATATATAATTTTCTCTACATTCCATACCCAAAATCGTGGTCGAAATCCAAGAATACTACTTTTCTAGGTTTTCCCTCAAACCCCAAGTTTTTTACAAATTTAGATGTCTAAATCCATATATAAACCTTGTATTTAACTCAAACCACTAGAAATTACTTACCTCATGCTTGGTGATGAAAATGACACTCCAAAGTTGCTACAAAATCGGCTCCCATGGAAGAAATGATGTGAAATGAGCCAAAACCCGATTTTTAAAAGAACACTGCCCAGGCGACCCTTCTTCGCGAATGCGGAAATGCCCTCGCGTTCGCAAAGCAAAATCTGCTTCTGCCCCAAATTTCCTCATCACGTTCGTGGCTCGGTGCTCGCATTTGCGAAGGCCAGCTTCTCAGAACCTATGCGTTAGCGTACCCGGCCTCGCATTCGCATAGGCCAACGACCTTAGGCCCAGCTTTTCCTTCTACGCATTTCGTGATCTCCTTTTCTCGTTCGCGTAGCAGCTCAGCCCCCCCTTCGCGTTCACGACCTTTACCTCGCGTTTGCGAAGGCTAAAACCAGCAGCCTCCCTCTTTCCTCTTTGCGAACGCGGAACTTCCTTTGGGATCGCGAAGAAGGAAACCAGAAATAGAAATTTGCAGTAACCACACAACCCAAAATGATCCGAAACACACCCGAGGCCCCCCGGGACCCCAACCAATCATATCAACCAGTCCCAAAATACATTATGGACATGCTCGAGGCCTCAAATCATATCAAACAATGCCAAAACCACGAATCGACCTCCAATCAAAGCTCTATGAACTTTAGAATTTCAAACTTCTACTTTCGATGTTTAAAACCTATGAAATCAAGTCTGATTGACCTCAAATTTTGCACACAAGTCATCTTCGACATCACGGACCTACTACAACTTCCGGAATCGGATTCCAACCCCTATATCAAAAATTTCACTTCCTGTCAAACTTCTCAAAAACCTTCAAATTCTATCTTTAGCCAAATGACTCCAAAAGACCTACGGACCTGCGAATTCACTTTCGATCGCGCTTCCAACTCCAGAATCACCATACGGAGCTATTCACAGACTCGGAATCCCAAACAGACATCGATAACACTAAAGTGCACTTCAAGCCAAACTTATGAAATATCTTCTAAAATGCTAACTTCCACAATAGGCATCAAAATGCTCCTGGGTTATCCAAAACCTGAACCGGGCATATGCCCAAGTACGAAATCATCATATGAACCTGTTGGAACCTTCAGATCCCAATTTCGAGGTCGTTTACTCAAAAATCCAATCTAAGTTAATTCTTTCAACTTTAAGCTTTTGAAATGTGAATTCTCTTCCCAAATCAACTCCGAACTTCCCAAAATTCAATTCTGACCACGCGTACAAGTCATAACACCTGAAATGAAGTTGCTCATGGCCTCAGACTGTTGAACGACGCACTGGGGCTCAAAATAACCGGTTGGGTAGTTAGATTCTCTCCCACTTAAACATACGTTCGTCCTCGAACGTGCTGAGAACTACACTGAAGTTGTCTGAAGTCACTGTTTAACACCTCATGCACCTTCCTGTGCTACCACAACTCAGTTGAGCACCTTAGCTCAATCAATTCTGAAGATATTTCCGTTTATTCAAGCAGATAAGCCTTAGAGCCTAATTCCAACATCCATAATTCTATGCCCGACCTGTTTCCAACATACGCTCATCGCATTAATAGCTACACGCAGCCCCAAAACACGACTGCATACCTTAGCTGAATTCATGACTTGCACCACTTTACTCACAGGACCACAATAACATTCTTCGATCAATTTAATCAAAATTCCACGAATTTGATGCTCCCATTGCATCTCATGACCTACATAGGTCTTGCTCTAATTCTTACAATATCGCCATGATGGAAGATATGTGTAGAAATTGATAACCGACTGCCGAATCAACAAATCATTGGGTCTATACTCCCGAAAAGAACCATCACCTCACTCTGAACCAAATAATGGTCTTAGCTCCTTAATATACTTCATTTAGTCGGATTACACTGATCTCAAATTCAATGATCTCGTCTCACCCAGTACAAACTGCTCAGGCAATAAGCCACCCTAGCATAACCAAAGGTCTCACATGATGCTATAATATTCCAATAGGCTACCAATTCCAACGCGATACAAAAGGAAAATGATCTAGAAGGAACTACCTAACTCACGCACTAATACGGACTTTCCTTAGAAAATAGGAAGCAAGGCATACAAAAATAGCATATAAAAAACTATACTCAACATCACACGGTTTTAGTGTGCAACCCGATCCAAATAACATACCCATGGTGGCGTGGCACCCGATCTACACATAGATCTCATATAAGGAGATGCATATCGAGCTAAATTTGCTCATTACAATAAAATACCGAATTTTGGTCACAAGCATGCCAAGTGTATAATACTATCCCTGAGGGGACATATAGTGCTATAAGCTACAAAACTCAAGCACAACTGGGGTGCGATATACAATCTGAATCTCAAGAGCCATTTTGCTCATATAACATCATTTCTTCGTGGATCCTCAACACATAAGCAATTTATCAAGCTATCTCATAAATCACACGGTGCAATATATCACTACATGAAATATCTGACAACGAAATAACACCCTGACTACTCCTCCATAAGGAGCGCATTACTGAAATGAACATGTTTGGCCTGATATAGAGCCCATATTCACATTTGAATCCATCCACCGACCTCAAGTCGATTATGATCGCACTGAACTAGGCTAATTATCTTTCAAAGGTGCATAATAACTTCTCTTCCGCTCATAACGCATAAGAACATCCATCATAGTTGGAGAAATCATCCGCAGTCCACAACTTAATAGATTGAGTGCCCTCCAGGCATATATTCTCAAATCAACAATATTATCACAACCTTCATACTTGGTGTAAGTCTTTAATCAATCAAGTGACTACCTGCCACACTTATACAATCTTCCTGTGAGACACACTCCCACAACCTACCATGATAAATAACTGGGTCGTACCTCCAAACCACCGGCTGCACTAATGCTGAAAAGCGATCAAGAATCATTAACCAGGATGCAAAGTCTTTTTCACAAAACACCAATCTCAGGTGACGCTGAAGACAATACCAACTTACCTTAAACATCGAAACTTTTGTGACATCATTGTCAACACCGAGCTGTTACCTTGATATTTACTTCAAATTTCATACCACTCATTGCACCTAACATGCCAACATACGATAGAACACGCTCTTCATCATAACTCTGGAACCACTAATGGACTAACACTTCATCATATAAAAACTTTTCACTTAACTCACTTCAGGAAGACCATAGCAGCACACACATGAATTCTTATGACAGTAGGATATGCAAATCTCTAAGTAGTAGTCTAATCCACCATAACCCTTCTGGGATCCGCCTATACGTAATAGGTCATAACAGTGGAATACCTCTGAATAACTTTAATTACAGCGGTTGACAAGCCTTACACGTACCACCACAATTCAGTTTCATAATTCACTGAAGGAACCGATTACTGCCACCAATATGCCAATTTAACCAGGGCTAACCATTCTATATTCTTCCAATTTATCCTTGATTGCCTTAGAAATATTAATAACTCCATTCAACACATAGCACCCTCCATCTGCACTTATCCTGAGTGACCTTGAATCAGGAGACCATGCTGTCTCAAATCCCACGAACCATTTCGTACCTCCCAATTACTACATCACAAGTTAAAATATCATAGAACATTCTGTGAATCTTCTCATAGGCTGCTACCAATCTTGGTTCTTAACTGTACCTATAGGCTCGAAATCATTAGGCACCACACTTTACCCCTTTGAATCCACTAGAACCATTGTTGAGAGCCACCCGCTCTGACTTGGACCCGAATATAATAAACTCCATGAATCTTTTATCACATAAATACCTCTCGGCAAAAAACCCGGTCGAATCACTTCCCTTGGAACCCACATCTATACAAAGCACAAATCCTGAATCTTTTCCAAATCTGAACAAGAGCCAACAAGGCCAACCATAACATACCTTTAACAATCCCTTTGCTCAAATTACCACCTAAGCTCTTTTCACGTGGCTGAAATAACCCATCAACATGCTAATAACTGGAAACCTCGCAAGTAGTTAACCATGCAACCCAATCATAGGAAGTGGAGCTCTCCCACTTAGCATGAAGCCACTATTACACAACTCTAGAATTCACCGGGATTCTTTATCTCTTATTGACATAACCTTGCGCAATCAATCGCCAAGATTCTCAATATCTTACTGTAGAAACCCCCTTTTTGTACTCTAAATCATCAACAACATTCGCACGACTGATCCCTTTGCTGTATAACTTTCAGAATTCTTCGCAGAAGCCTCGCCAATCACGTGACTGCTAACTTACTCACAGGAATAACCCACCTGTAGAAATCACTCCCTGACATCTTCCAATGCTACTGCACGGGGTACAATCACTACGGCATCAAGAATCTATCCTGAGACCGACCTCACTTTCTAGCTGCACAAATCTATTCACCCCTCGTGGATATCAATTAAATGTGCGGCAACATCCCTCTAATTCAAAGTCATATTGCATCCTTCTTCATTCAAGCAGCTCCTTCCCGTTATATCAAATCTCCTGTCATATAATAGCCCATGCTTCAAATTAAATCCATAGACCCCAATCACCAATCACTAAAATTCTCAAACATTCCAAACTCTCCTTAAGGTGCATAGTCATCATACCCCATTGCCCATATGCAACTCCGCCACTCTCCCACTTTGGCGGATCTCATCTTTTTAATCAACTACTCGACCCTTGGCCTCTTATATCGGCCTTCTAGAAATTTTAGCCACCGCCTGAGACTTCTCACATGTCTTTCCTCATCCTTTGCTGCTCAGCTACTACCTTAAATAAAAATCTATCTTTGCGGCACTTGAACCCACCATTTTTTGCTAACCTTACACCTTTCGGAAGATCATCTTTCTCATATCATAGACATTAGAAACACTGATTCAACCCTGAACTACCGTACCCTGCGATATCTGATAGCCGCATTTTCGATACTATTTCATAATAGCTTGCCCCAAAGGCGAATTGCAGAAGATCGCAACTCCGGCAAACTTAGTACGTTCAATTAGGACAACGACCTCCCCTCATAGAAGAAAGCTCCACCACACTTGCAATCACCAAGCCTCATTACTCCACCAGCCCACATCTGATCAATCTTAGTCCGATTGCTTTTCCCCTACAAGAATAAAATGCTAATTCTCTAAATCATGCACTGAGCAAACCTCCTTTCAAGTCATTTACTGCCACGACA
Source organism: Nicotiana glauca (assembly GCA_026770625.1). Lineage (NCBI taxonomy): Eukaryota > Viridiplantae > Streptophyta > Magnoliopsida > Solanales > Solanaceae > Nicotiana > Nicotiana glauca. The sequence continues at coordinate 294,437 of MU779699.1, read as the reverse complement.
CATGGTCAAATACCGTACCATCATATCACTACTGTGGAACAATCATTCATAAACATCATGGCAACTTGTGCCTAACCTCAGAGCCCTTAGAAGTACCGCTACTAGGCTGAAATAATAAAATATCCTTCTACAAAGCAACGATAATAATCCGATCAGCTATACCGGGAGAAACGTCCCGTATCACATTTGTAGTACCATTGTGGTCCTTTAATTCACGATTTATAACAAGCGATTCGCGTTGCGTAAGATTGAGTAGGAATGAATTAAAGGCATACGCCTCCAAGGATCAATTCGCACGATAAGGAATCAAGAAGGGAAGTACTATTAACAGTCCTGCAGCATCCCGAGGATAAGTACAAGACGTATCCGTACCGATTCGTGAGACTCTACTAGACTTGCTCATGACTCCTGAGACCCTAGGAACCTAGTGCTCTGATACCATGTTGTCACGAACCAAAATCCACTAATGGTCATGGGGGCACCGGACACTGCTGTCAGGCAAGCCAACCAAATTACTTGATGAAGTTCTCATTTTAACAACCTTAAAAATTAAGATTTTCCTTAAATTTTATAAATGAAAAGATAACCGCTTCAATTCAAACTAAATGATAAGCAATTAATACAAAATATTTCAAAACCATCCCAGAACCCGGTGTCACAAGTGCGTGAACATTTATTAAGAAGGGAATAAAATACAACAATTGTCCGGAACACAATATTAGATAGAAAATAAATACAGATAACTGAAAGAGACTCTGTTGGTTGTGGGTCGCCTCGGGAAGTGAAGCTCACCTAAGTCTCCATATCAACCATGGTGCTACGCACAGTAGGCCGCGAGAGTTACATATACCTGTGCAATAAAAATGTACAGAAGTGTAGTATGAGTATAAAAAAAACGTGTACTCAATGAGTATCCTGTCTAATCTCGAAGAAGTAGAGACAAGATGATCGACTTAAACACTTGCTAGTGGTCCAATAATAATGTCAATAATACATTAAATCGTGAAATTTTATAAACATAATTTTATCCAATAGCAGGAAACAAGTAAACAATTATTTCTTTTATAGGAAATTTCCAAAATTCCTTTTAATTATTTATCCAAATATTCTCAAGACATAAAGAGGCAATAACAACTTTAATAAGTTCAAGGTAGCAACACAAGCATACGCAAATAATGCCAAGGCGTACGGCCCGCTCCAACAGAAAATAAACTATGCACTGCCAAGGGTCGAACGGCGCGAACCATAGATGCATCTATTAAATCTGTCGAGGCGTTCAGCCCGTTCCAAAAATAAACACCCAGACAGTCAATCAAGCAGTCCACACGGAGTAATTATTCAATGAAAACAAATCCTCTTTTAACCATTTAAGAAAAATGAAGTTTTATATGTTTAGAAATTCATTTACTAATTCGATGTAATTTTAAGCAATTCAAGCTATCAATAGGTTCACAGATAATCCAAGTATAGCATGCTTTGGGTCCTAACTACCCGGACAATAGCATAATAGTAGCTACGCACGGACTCTCGTCACCTCGTGCGTACATATCCCCCACAATTAGGAGCACATAACCAATTATTTCACATATGGGGACAATTACCTCTTACAAGGTTGGAAAGGAGACTCACCTCGCTCCGAAGATCCATAATCGGCATTCCACGCCCTTCCAAAGACTCTAATTGATGCAAAACACTCCAAAACTAGCCAATGATTACGTAAATCCATTAATATACGATAAACTACTACTTGTATTAATCCAATTTATAACAATTTCTAACCTCGATTAGAAAGTTGACAAAAATGCTCTCGGATCCACGTGCCCGAATTTTCAAAATTTTTGAAGAATAAGTTTACTCATAGCTTCACGAACTCAAATATATAATTTTCTCTAAATTCCATACCCAAAATCGTGGTCGAAATCCAAGAATACTACATTTCTAGGTTTTCCCTCAAACCCCAAGTTTTCTACAAATTTAAATGTCTAAATCCATTTATAAACCTTATATTTAACTCAAACCAGTAGAAGTCACTTACCTCATGCTTGGTGATGAAAATGACACTCCAAAGTTGCTCCAAAATCGGCTCCAATGGAAGAAATGAAGTAAAAATAAGCCAAAACTCGATTTTTAAAAGAACACTGCCCAGGCAACCTTTCTTCGTGAACGCGGAAATGTCATCACGTTCGTGAAGCTCAACCTGCTTCAGCCCAAAATTTCCTTGTTACGTTCGTAGATCGGTGCTCGTGCTCACGAAGGTCAGCTTCTCAGAACCTACGCGTTTGCGTACCCGACCTCGCGTTCGCGTAGGTCAACGACGTTAGGCCCAACTTTTCCTTCTATGTGTTCGCGATCTCCTTTTCACGTTCGTGTAGCAGCTTAGCCCACCCCTTCGTGTTCGCGACCTATACCTCATGTTTGTGAAGGCTAAATCTAGAAGCCTACCTCCTTCCTCTTCACGGATGCAGAACTTCCTTCACGATCGTGAAGAAGGAAATCAGAAATAGAAATCTACAGCAACCATACAACCCGAAAAGATCTAAAACTACCCCGAAACACACCCGAGGCCCCTCAAGACCCCACCAATCATACCAACCAGTCCCAAAACACATTATAGACTTGCTCGAGGCCTCAAATCATATCAAACAACTCCAAACCACGAATCGACCTCCTATCCAAGCTTTATGAACTTTAGAATTTCAAACTTCTACTTTCGATGTTTAAACCTATCAAATCAAGTCTGATTGACCTCAAATTTTACACACTAGTCATATTCAACATCACAGACCTACTCCAACTTCCGAAATTGGATTCCGACCCCGATATCAAAAAGTCCACTTCCGGTCAAACTTCTCAAAAACCTTCAAATTCTATCTTTAGCCAAATGACTACAAAATGACCTACGGACCTTCGAGTTCACTTTCGATCGCGCTCCCATCTCCAGAATCATCATACGGAGCTATTCACATACTCGGAATCCCAGGCGGACATCGATAACACTAAAGTGCACTTCAAGCCAAACCTATGAAATTTCTTCTAAAATGCTAACTTGCACAATAGGCATCGAAATTCTCCTGGGTTATCCAAAACCTGAACCGGGCATACGCCGAAGTCCAAAATTATCATACGAACCTGCTGGAACCTTCAGATACCGATTTTGAGGTCGTTTAATCAAAAATCCAATCCAAGTTAATTCTTTCAACTTTAAGCTTCCAAAATGAGAATTCTCTTCCCAAATCAACTCCGAACTTTCTGAAATTCAATTCGGACCACGCGTACAAGTCATAACAGCTGAAATGAAGCTTCTCATGGCCTCAGACTGCTGAACGACACGCTAGGGCTCAAAACAACCGGTGGGATCATTACACAAACTGCAATGCATGATAGTAAAAAACTGAATCACATTGAGTTACATGATACCAGAATACTAGATCACACTGAGTTACATAATACTGGAATATTGAGTCACACTGAGTTACATAATACTGGAATATTGAATAGGACTAGACTGAGACATGTATTCTTGAACTGATTATGAACACTGAAACTTTAACTGTTTATGGCATACTGAGTAATCTATACTAAGACTTGGGGGCATCAAACCAAGTCTATATTGAATACGCACTGAGCTCAGAACGTTCAGAATGAAAGTGGTGAACGAGTTATGAAGCTAGAGAATAGAAGTTCTGCAACTATTCAAGGAACTAGGCTTAACTATATTTCTGAAGCAATTAGTAATGTGGTAAAAGAAACATCGTGTAGGGAGAATTATTAAAGTTCCCAAACATAGAGAGTTATCCTCACATACCTTAAATTCCTACTCTTGAGCGTAATACAACATTCTCCAACCCTTTCCACTTTAATCTATATCAATACAAGTCAAAGGGATTCCATATTAGCAATAATACTCATGTTTTGGTTACTTAGGCATTTTCTCAAACACTTGGTGGCATAATGCTTCATGGTTCTTATTAATGGTGTCTCTACACCCAACAACCCATTCTCTTGTTCGTAGTTAAATTCTAAAGTCTCAAATGATTATAATCAATATTATTCTTCATCACCCATAAAGTAAACAACACCGTTAACCAATAATCAACAATCAACACCCCAACCCTATAATCGATAATGCTTTTCCATCAAACCCGTTAACTCATATCTCATGATCTAGAGTCTATAATCATTAATTCAATGATAAAATCAATTAGAGGGTGAAGATATTACCTTTTTGACGTTCAAACCCTTTAAATTCGAGTTCTAGGCTTCCTTCTCTCTACAATGATACCCCAATCAAATATCTAATGATATGGAGGGTTTACCCATGTTAATAAGTTGGTGGGAAATTGAAGTTAACTTAGAATCACCATTAGAACTTACATTAGGTGGTGGATGGACCCTTTAGGAGCTAGGTTTTTGAGAGCTTTCCTTTCTAGAGCAAGTTTTTTATGTTTTGGGGCTGTGGGGACGAAATAGGGCTATAAAACCACTTCCCAAGTTGGCAACCGTGTCCCAGTAGGCACGACCACAGTCCCGATCGTGGTAAATCTCTGGGACACTTCCTCACCACTGCAGTCATGGTACAACATGGCTGGAACACGGTAGTTACACACCATTCTGTAAAATTGGCATAACGTTTTGTATAAAGATCTGTTTGGGCTCCACAATATATCGTTGGAAAGATATTTCAAAGTCCTAAAACTTTCGGGCTTTGTATTTTCCCAAATGCCTTACACATTTTCACTAAACCCTGTTGTAAGATGAACCTTCTGCAAACTTAGTCGATTTTGTCAAATTTTATGCACCTCACTCTCCGTCTTGATTCCAAAACAACTATTTTCACCCATAATCATACCGATGAGACTTATCATGTGTAAAATATCAAATTAATACCCATTTAATATGTCGACACCTAGTCTGAATGTACGGGATGTTACAATTATCTCAAGTAGAGACTCTGAATTTAATATAAATAATTTCATTTTGATTGTCACTTTTAAAACTCACTTATATACCCTTCCGGGGGTAGTAAAAATGAGGTGTGGCAACTCTGGTGACTCTGCTGAGGACAACAACCCAGAACTTCTAGTCAGGGTTTAAGAATTTGAGCTTGTTTTTATGATTTTTACTTGGCTTATTTATTGTTCATATTATCATATTTGTGGACCTAATGTGCTAAATACTGTTTATTTACCGCTTTGATGTTATTTGAATTGTGTTAAACTGTCATCTTAAGCCACCCCTTTGAGTCTTCTAAAAATGGTGCATACGTTCGCGTGACTCGCTTTTTTTTTTTGTAAAAGTTATACCAGATAGAATGAAGCTGGGCCAACAACAAGGCCGGGTAGACTTTCGTGCTCCCGGTACGTTGCCCCCTCTTCGGCTCGAGTTGTCCGCTTGGGTAAGCCAGGTCAACACAACCAAAGGTTTAAACTTAGAATAACATAACCTCATGTCGAAACCCTAGTAGGAACGTTTGTTTGCATTACGTGCATTTAACTCTGGGGACTCAACACAGGGGTTGGGATCGTCTAGGACAGGTGTACCCAAAATAACAGACCATCTTGATGCTTCCTATGTGCTACATGTTGCATTTCTTCAAGGGTAAAACGGTCATTTGGTGAACCAATGATTGTTGAGGGCAAATGAAAAAATAAAAAAAGGAAAAAAAGAGAGGGTGAAGTGTAAAAATAAAGCAAGTAGGCCCAATTATATTTTCTGTCACATTTTTGTTAAGAAAAAAAACTTGAAAAGTTCAAAAACATTTTTTGCACTTTTTCATCATTTTTCGAAAATTAAAAAATAAAAAAAAGGGGGAAAAGAAAATCCAAAAAGAGTTTACACGTTTCATCATTTTTTTAAAAAGACAAAAAATATGTGTTCTTCAAATTAGTTTTTTTTTTAAATTCTCGACCATATCCAATCTATCCGAACTATGTATAACTGATTCTCTACTTTCGGGGCGTGATACGTAGGCAACCCACATAGGGTCTGGTCTTCCTAGTGAGTCTTAAGTTCTTATATTCGCGGGGTCTTAGCCAAATCTTGCATTTTTAGCCACTTTTAGCCACATAGGTTAATTTTAGAAAAACAGTCACAATCATGTCTTGCATGTGTCCAACAGGAATGGTTATTGTCTCACATAGCGTTCTAGGTCTTTAACTTATTTGGTCTTAATTTTCTTATACATGTGTGGGTCTACTTATCGGAGTTTGAGCATGACAGACACCCCGAGACCATCCAGTCAGGATCGCTCATTCAGGAGTTGCTTAAGGAGATTTTTTTTATTTTTTTATGTTTTGAGTCTGTTTTTTATTTTATGTCGTCTTTTACTTTCTAGTTTTGTACAGTAATGTCGAGTCTTTTATTATTGTACTTGCTACTTTGTATTTGAAAAAGTGTGCTGTAACTCAAAAATCCAAAAAAAAAAAGAAGAGGTTTTGCATTTTATATTTCTGTTAGAAGTTTTCTTTAGAATACTAATTCTAGAAATAAAATAAAAGAATTCTTTTGAGGTGGTTTTCCTTTAGGAAATTAATATATAGAACTCAAAATAAAAAATTACTTTTATATTTCCTTCAGTATACTAAGACTAAAAATTCACAAAAAAAAAAGAAGAGAATTCTCTTTTAGTACCTCTTTAAAAGTTTTCTTTAAGATGTTAATTCCAAAAATTTAATTTTTTTTTGAAGTTCTTCTTTAGAAAACTAATGAAAAATGAATAGAAAAAAAACCTTTTCTTTTTATTTTTACTATAACTTTAGGACATTGTACATGGAAGAAAAAAAAAATAGCATACTTTATCTTTGGTTTATCTTCAGAGTTTCTCCCTTAGGTAATCAAAACTGAAATCCAAAAATATTTTTTATCTTTTTCATTTCTTAGTCGAAATCTTTCAGGATATCACACAAAAATTTAAAATATTTTTTTGGTTTATTCTTTAGGTTTCCTTCCTAAAAAAAAGAATCAAAAATATTTTTCTATTCTAGGGTTTCTTTTTTTTTTCCTTAATAATTTTCCATAGATTATTTGTTTCAAAAATAAACAAAAAGAGAGAAAAAAAATACATGCTCATTAAGCTTGAGTTTAGAATAAGTTATATAACATTCAGTCTAGAAAATTTAAAAAAAAAAAAAAGATCTGCTTCTTTTGTTTCTCTTTTCTCATCAGAATAGTCTTTAAGGTAAAAAGAAAAAGAAAAGAAGAAAAAAAAGAGAACGTTAGTTTGTTTACTTTATTTTTGATCTTTTCGAACTACGCAAAGATCTAATTCATGCGGCATCATGATACGTAGGCAACCTACATAAGGTTCGATCGAATTATTTTTTTTATTAAAAAAAGAAGGAAAAAAAGGATGAATTATGGGATGTGAGAAATGAAAGGAAAGAAAAGAGTGATAATTAGAGAAAAAAAAGAGGAAGGAAAATGAACAAGCCAAGAAGTGCTAGAAAAGAAAGAAAAGAGAAGATTGAAATGAACAAATGGGGATGATGCCAAGTGACCTTGTGACCCATCAAAGTCATTCTAGAACTGTTAATTATTACTAAGTTTATTGCACGCAATGTGATATTTTTAGCTGTTAAATGTCCTAACATTAACAGGATGACCCCATTTTGTTCCTTTTGTTATCTTTATTAAGCAAAAGGGTGGTTGGTTCGTGGTTTTTAAGTAACTTATCCATACAACACATGGTCAAAGAGCAAGGTAGCCAAGGCTGGCAAAGAGTTGGATATAGGTGTTACTGATCCATCTAAGGGGATTGTTGAATCAGAATTGGAACTGAAAGAAGAGGTCCTAAGGTTGAAAGGACAGATGGCTGAAATATACCAAGCATAGATTAGTGGACGTCCTCCACCATTAGTCCCCGCTAATGACACTGAAAGCCTTGTCACCATTCCGCCACTATCACAAGTCCAGGATATCTCCCTGCAACCTTTTCACACTCCACCCGCCAAAACCGCCTCATATCCCGCTCCTTTGACCACTTATGTCTTTGTAGCTCATCCACCTGCTACAATTCCTCGATCCTCTAGCAAGATTGTGTTGGAAATCCCCGATGCCCAACACTATGCTCCAAAACCAATTTTTAAGGTCTCGGGTCCATACTATTACACTCCTCATTTTGAGCCTCCCGGTGAGACTACAAAGCCTGCTAAGACAGTAGAGCAAGATGAGATATCCAGAAAGCTGAAAAGGTTTAAGATGCCAACATTTAATTTATATGATGGGCATGGAGATCTCGTGGCCCATTTGAGGGGTTATTGCAGTAAAATGAGAGATGTTGGCGGGAAAGATGAGCTGCTGATGGCGCATTTCAGTGAGAGCCTGACTGGGGCAGCTTTGGAATGTCATATTCGTCAAGATGTCAGTAAGTGGGATACATGGGGTGACATGGCTCAAGATTTTGTTCGGCACTATCAGCACAATGAATACATTATCCCAGACCGCTCCTCCCTATCTCATATGGAAAAGAAATCTAAAGAAAGTTTTAGGGAGTTTTGGCTCAGATGGAACGAGCAAGTTGCTCGGGCCAGTCCTGCGATTGATAGAAAAGATGTTGCTGAGCCCTACCAATGACAGGATCCAGTGGGCATTCCTACTAAATGCTTTTAGCCTTAATAACGACCCCATGAATATCCTTATACTTCAGATAATCCTTCCTAGTGCTACTTTCCTGTACCAAATCCCCAAAGTCATACCTCACCTTCCCAGTACCCAATCTATAATGCACCGCCATATGCTCCACACCCACGAGACCCGCAATGGACTGCACCACCTCTACAATTATCTTACCCGCCTCCTCAAGCATATCAACCACCCACCTAAAAGAGGTTCCAAACGGAGTTCAAAGTGAGAAGGCAGCAACAAAGAGAAAAGTCTTTCACTCCTATTGGAGAATCATATGCCAATTTGTTCCAAAGATTGAGGCAATTGGGCATGTTGAAGCCGATTCAAATAAAAATGCCGAACCTGCTTCCAAAGAATTTTAATTATTCTCAAAGGTGTGCATATTGCTCTAATGCCCCGGGTCAAAACACTGAAAAGTGTTGCCACCTGAAAAGAGCAGTTTAGAAGCTTATTGATGTTGGTAACATTGTCGTGCAAAATCCAGATACAGTAGACACTAGCCAAAGTCCATCGCCTGTTCATAATGTGACACATATAGTGGGTATGATTTGTGTTGAAAAGGAATATGAGAATTCTTTTGAGATCCTCGAAGGGCCACTTTCCGCAAAGCTTTCAGCGCTATCACCCTCGGTTTTGGAAGTTGATCTTAAGATCGAGCCGGCAAAAGGGACCCAAAAGCAATTTGCTAAGGTCAATGTGATGGATACTTTTGAAGGTCCTAGTACTGTTGATGTAGAACTCAGTGGCTAAGATGGTGAGCTTGAGATTGGAAAGATCCTCCCTTCTTGGTTAGCCAGGGAGGAGTCTTGGTGGTTTATTTTGTTGTCATGTCTGTTGTCCGAGTTATTTAAGGGTTGTAATCCAGATATTTTCTTGTGACTCAAACCCTTTTATTCTTTTATTTTGCCTAGTTCGTCTAGTCGTGGTAACTCGTTTAGCGTTGTCTAGGTTTGTTCCAGGGTTGTAACCCCGGTTTAGTTTGCTTGATTTGTTATTCAAACCGTTTCACCGTCTATCTAATGCAATTTTTTGTTTTCTATTACTTCTAGTCATTCTTTTGGTGTATTTCTCCTTTCCTTTTATAGTTCTTTTCATGATGATCTAGTGACATGATATGCGTCTAATGGATAGGACAGAGGTCTTCTAAACCTTTGGTATAGGTTCAAATCCTATTGGACGCAATTTATTTTCATATATATATTTTTTAGATTTCGATAGCCACAGAATTATAGGCCTGGTCTTAAAAGTTAGTTTAATCATGAAACAATTTTTAAGATGATAGGGATACTTGAGGGCAATAAGTACATATTTGGGCATTTTGAGATCATTTGAAGCCTGAACTGTGTGAAACTGGAGTAGATAGTTTGGAAAGTTAATGGGACGACAAGAATTTATTAAAAGAAAGTGTGTCCTACTGATTTGACGTGAGCCGTTTTGAGTTAATGTACACCTCAATTTACAAGATAAAGTCAAGAGAGTTTGCTCCAAACAGACAGAGGGTACATATCATATCGATGCCGAAGCTGTAAAAAAAATATTGTGTGTTCTTTTCCTTTTTCATTTCAAATTGCATGAGTTGTACTTAGCATTTTCAGGGATTGGGAAGCCCTCTTTCAGCTACCCAAACACTTATACCATTCGATACCATTTTGAGTCTGTACTGATTTCTTTAAACTCCCCTCTTTTGGATTCAAGTTAGAGTCATACGAAAAAAGAAAAAAAAGTTCATGTCCCTATAGGTTTATTTAAGAAAGTTCATTACAAAAGAAAAATTCAAAAATAAAGAGAAAAATAGAGATAAAGAAAAAAAGAAGGAAAAAAAGAGAAGAAAGAAGAAAAAAAAGAAAAAGAAAAAGAAAAAGAAAAAGAAAAAGAAAAAGAAAAAGAAAAAGGGAAATAGTAACAAGAAGGTATCTCTGTGAACTACGTTTGACCTGATTCTTGTCACCACAAGATACGTAGGCAGCCTTACGATTCGGTCATACCAAATAAAATATTTTATAATCCCATGAAGTCGAAAGTGGGCCAGTCTTTCTTAATAAATCCATCAAAAGAAAAAAAAAAAGAATCAAATTCCCCTGTTTTAGAAATTGGGGCAAAGTTTCTAGAATGGATTTCAAAAGTTATAAATAAATTAACCCCACTGTATTAGTTAGTTTGAGCCTTTATGATATCCTTTCTTTCTAACCCTATCCAAAAGCCACATTACAATCCAAAAAAGACCTCCCGGATAATCTTTGAGAGTGCTGAGTTTAGACATGCCAAGAGTATATGATGTTTTTACCATGTTTAATGCCTTCTCATCTGTAGAATCAGAGGAAATAAGAAGAAAGAACAAAATGAGAGAGTTTTATTAGTGAAAACCTTCACAGGCACCATAAGGCGATGGTGAGTTGAGAGAAAGAACAATATGAGTGAGTCTTGATGGTGAAAACCCTTTGGGCACTACAAGTCGAATAAGGATCGAGAATCAGATTGGATAATCGGAGCATTGAGGTCCAGTTTCACGGTTTAGGGGTATAATAAGAGTTGAACATCAGACTTGCTTGACAGATTAAGGAACTTGATCCAAAAGTGCATGTCATGATCATTAGAATTGGTATCCACAACTGATAAGTTTCTACTTTGTGGTTTTCCTATTAGGAATCATCTCTTTCCATTGTCCTTTACTATGTTCTCTTTGCCTTGTTTGCTTCCTCTTCCTGAGTCTGTTTGGTCAAAACAAGTGAGAAATGACTTCAAAATTTGCCTCCACCTTTCCAATTGCACTAAACGGGATCTGGCTAGCACATCAAAGTAGCATAAGTCAGGAAAGAACAGCATGTGCACTTAGTTGGTAACAATCAACGTTCTTTGGGATTCATGTGAAATACAAAGATTCGGTATATGTCAATTCATGAATAATGAAACAGATAGAGGCTGTTGAGTTTGAACAGATTAAAGGTGTTTTCTATGATAAGGGTGGCAAAGAAAGTGAATTCAATAAACAAGTAAGGTCTTCCAAGTGGAAATCAAAGTCATCATGGCAAGTGAAGGAGCAATAGACCTCAAGACGAAGGCCACAAACAAACCACCATATTTATAAACTCACAAGTTTTCTTTGTTTGAAATAGGGGCAGAAATTATGTCCAAATCAAAGCTTGGAAGTTTGATTTTTTCAAGTGTCAAGCCCAAATTTTGTCAGCACAAAGGCGGTTCGAGAAGGGGAAAGAAAATTTGTTCGATTTGCAGGAACCCTCCATAAGGCAAAGTATGGTTCAGGGGCAAGGAATTTTGTTCGTTCTGCAAAGATCCTCTAGGAAGAGATCATGGCTCAAGTAATTCATTCTCGACTTTTCAGGACCCTCCTCGATAATGGGATTTAATTTAAAAAATCTTAGGGCCCTCCTGAATAATGAGATTTAATAGTTTTTAGGACCTTCCTGGATAATGAGATTTAATAGTTTTCAGGACCTTCCTGGATAATGGGACCTAGTTAAATTTCAAGACCTTCATAAATAACAAGATTTAGCGTAAGTTCTATCTTTAGGAAACATAATTTAGATTTAAAGTTGTCACTCTTAAGATGATATTTAATTTGAAGTTTTTAGGACCCTCATAGATAATGGAATTTAGCATTTAAATTCTTAGAGATTTTGTGTAACATTATTCGATTAACACTCACAGATTTGCCCATATACCAGACTGGGGCAAAAAGCTCTCTTTTGTTTTTGTTTGTTTTGTTGTAATCAGGCGCCCACCTGGAGAACAAGGGAATACAGTTCAAGTTTCGGCAATCAGGCACCCACCTGGAGAACAAGAGAATACAGTTCAAGTTTCGGCAATCAGGCGCCCACCTGGAGAACAATGGAATATAGTTCAAGTTTTGGCAATCAAGCCCACCTGGAGAACAAGGGAATACATTTCAAGTTTTGGCAATCAGGCGCCCACCTGGAGAATAAGGGAATAGAATTCAATTTTTGCCAATTAGGTGCCCACCTGGAGAACAAGGGAATACAGCTCAAGTGTTGGCAATCAAGCGCCCCTGGAGAGCAAGGGAAGTCATTTTAGAATTAAATTCAAGTTAGAAGTAGCAGAAGCTCGCGGTAAGAATGTGAGTCAACAGTCCGAGATGATCAACAGAAGTTAGTCACAATCTAGAACAAAAAAAAGAAAAGAAAAGCAAGAAGTTAATCCAAATGCAGAAGTAGATGAATGATGCGAGCTGCTCAAGACATGTCTGAGGTCAAATGCACTACATGTCCGATCTTGATCCGAAAAAGCTGAAAAAGAATAAACTAGCACCTGCAGCTAGCAAACGTCAATGTTCAAATCTAAAGTCTGCATGAAGAACCATTCAAGACTCAAGATCAAACTTCAGAAGACTAATACATTAGAATGTTGTAATCGTAGTTGACTGGCTTAGTTAGTTTTCATTTTGATTTTTGATGTAATAACAGGAACGGCGGAGCGGAACCTCGACGGCACATCAATCGACTCTCCACCTCGGTACTCCATCACTCTTCCTAATTCTAAACTACACGTGGCCTGATTCCTTTATAGACAAGGATATGTAGGCAGCTCAGATACCGGGGCTCCGTCATATTATCCTTTCTCTTAGTTTTTTCGTCTCCCCAAATAATGGTCGGGTCAAAAAACCAGTCTAGTCGTTCATTGTTTGAAAGTACTTCATAATTCCAGTCAAAGAGGCGCAGCTGTAGACATGTGATTTTTGACCCTCCCCAAGATTTTACACATTTTTGTTTTTAAATATTTAATTTAGGTCTAATGTAGTTATTTTAACTAGTTTTGACCCTTTTACTTTATTTTATCACAAAATAAAAATTACAAAAATATTTCTTCTTTTTAGTTTCTTTTAGTTTATATACCTTTCGTAAAACTAAAAAATAGTACCTTATTTTTATTTTAGTATGATATTTGAAAATACCAAAAAATAGGTTTGTTTTAATGGTTAGTTTTATCTTAATAGTTATTTTAGGTAAGTAGTGCTAATTGGTAAATAAGGCCGTATTTTTAGTCTTGTTCATGGAGAAAGAATAAAATTTGGGCTCAAATGACCTATTTTTAGGCCTAATCTTCGGACCTAGCCCATAGCAACCCAAGCCCAATACCCCTAAAACCCTAGAAAAAAGCTTTAATAAACAACCCCAGACAATTTAGACCTCAGCTGTTTTTCTTTGGATTTGGACAAACATACACAAAAATACAAGATCTGAAAATGATTTTCTAACCTAAGGCATAATGCTCGGCTGGAAAAACCAAACAAAGACTACACAAAACCCTAATGATCTTCTTCTTCATGAACACACCCAAAACCTAGCACACTGCCAACCCAAACGAACCAACCAACAACCCAGCACCAAGTAGCCACTCCTCTCAGATCTGTCGCCATCCCCATCACTTGAACTGGCCAAAATCCGACGGAAACTTCGCCTAGACCGCCGCCGCCAGGCTTACCAATGCCCTGATATCTCTCTCGTGGCTATCACTGCTGACGTCCATTGGCGAACACACACAACACAACAAGTATTTCTCTGTTTCATGACCCGAAGCACCAGAACAATATTTATAGCTTACAGAATAATCAAGATTTCTCGAGGGAGGATTTGGAAACTTTGCCTCAATCGGCCTTAACATATCCAATTATCTCAACCTGTGGAACAAACTAGTATAGGATTCTACCAATAGAGTGAAGGTTTTCTTCTTCTGTAACCTCTTATTCTTAAATACTCGGTTGGGCTGGAAACCTGATCCAGGAGGGTCTCGGTAGGCTCTTGGGGGTGGATAGGCATTTTGTGGAGCTGGGTATGTATTTTGTGGGACCGGCGCATGCCATTGTACGTCGGCTGGAGGTTGGCTATATGTTTGGGCATTGTGGATAGACAAATGGGGGTCTGGTGGTGGGTAATAGTGTTGGGGTGGATTATATAGGGTGTAGGGGTATTTTTGGTAGTGGGGGCAAGGCTGATGATAGTGGTGAGGTGAACCCCTAGGCCCCAACCAAGCTCCTGACTCGACTGTTGCGATATCCTCTTTTTTCTTCTTTCCAATTACTCCTCCAGTTCCACTTTTAATGGCCTGGGTAGTTGCCTTGATTGATGAATAGCTCATGACTTTGTTTGTCTTGAGCTCTTCTTCTACCATACCGCCCATCTTCACCACTTCATTGAAGGACTTGCCTACAACTAACACCAAATGACCGTAATAAGTAGGCTCTAAAGCCTTTAAGAAATAATCCACCATTTCATTTTCTTTCATCGGAGGGTCAACCCTCTCTGCTTGCTCTCTCCAACGGAAGCCATACTCCCTGTAACTTTCATTGTGCTTTTTCTCAAGTTTTGTCAAAGATAGATGATCCGGAATAATCTCGAGATTGTACCGGAAGTGATAAGCAAATGTCTGGGCTATATCATCTCATGTGTACCATCTTTCGTGATCCTGCCGAGTGTACCATTCCAGTGCTGAACCACTCAGACTCTGACTGAAATATGCCATTAGCAACTCGTCTTTCCTACCACCTCCCCTCATTTTGCTATAAAACCCTCTCAGGTCTGCCATTGGATCACCATGTCCATCATACAAATCAAACTTGGGCATCTTAAACCCTGCCGGTAACTGCACATCTGGACAAAGACATAGGTATTTGTAAGGCACACTTACTTGACCTCCCAACCCTCGCATGTCTCTGAATGAGTGTTCTAAGCTTTTAACTTTCCTGAACATCTCCTCATGTTCGGGATTTTTGGACGGTTTCCCAGCTTCCACAGGGATATCAAAATGAGAAGAGTAGGAATAAGGTTTCGGAGCTTTGAAGGTGGGCTCCGGGGGTAATACTGGTTATCATAAGCTTGGAACAAAGGCTCGCTGGAGGATCTGTGGAGTATAGCGAGAGGGGGTACCACGAAGACAGGAGTGGCAGGTGGAGGAGGGTATAGAACTGGTTTGGGTGGTGGAGCTGGTGGTGTTTGGGAAGTTATGCTCTGGTAGTATTGGTAAATGGGAAAGCTCGGGGATGAATAGGTGGCAGGATGATCCTGAGACTGAGCCAATGGCGGGATGAAGGCAGGGTTGGCGAGGTAAGCTGGTGGTGGTTGCCCTTTTGCCTAGGCTTGTACATTTAGGCCATCTGCTGCTTCAACTTATACATCTCTTCGTTCATCGAATTTACATCCAACTCTTCCACCTCTCTTGAAGGATAGATGACACTCGAATCAAGTTCCTGATTGGCCAGGATCAATTTGTTTTTGGAGCAGGTGTTGTGAGGGTGAGTTTCCAGAATGCCACACAAACTAACCACCTACCTGTTACTTGACGACAAGAATAAACTTGTTAGCGATCAGGGTTTAACATATAGGCAACCGTACGTTTGGGGAATGAATGCACCTAAGCAGTTGATCGTTTCTACTATGCATTTGATCGGTTGCTTGCATCATCCCAGCTTTTCCTTATTTCTATTCGCAACTTTCCTTTTTCTCTCTTTTTCTCATTCTTGCCTTTCTTTGCTTGACTTCTCTTTGTTTTTATTCTCTCATTTTCCTCTCTTGTTTTGCCATTGTTTCCTTCTAACGGTTTTCTTATTTTCTCTTTTTTTTCCTTTTTTTTTGCTCTTATTTTTTGTTTTCCTCTATTTTTTATCACTATTTTTTTCTTTTGATTATGGTCGAATCCTATGGAGATTGCCTACGTATCATGACCCCGCATGAATCAGACCGAGCATAATTCTGGGTGGAAATATATGAAAAATAACTAACAAAACCATTTTGGGATTTTCAATTTTTCATAAAAAGCAAATGCTTTGATTATAATGACTCAAAAAACTAACAAACTCAAAAAGAAACTAACAGACTCTGATAAAAAGATGAAAATACATACTCAAAAATGAACTAACATACTTCAACAAAAGGCAAATACAAACTCAAAAACAAACTGACGGACTTCAACAGAAAGAAAATACATACTCAAGAAAAGATCACGAATACATTAATGCCTCAAATGCTCCTGGGGCCCATGTGACATAATTCGGTCTCGACACAGGCCTATATGCAAGATCCCTTTGGAGCCTCTCCAAATCACTCATTATTTGTCGGACAAATATCATCACTGCCGCGAAGAAAGTGGTGGGGTTCATATCCTTACATGCCTAGAATTTCACAACAATGTAGTCAGCAATGGTTCTGATCCTCTCTTGGATTCTACCTTTTTCTTGAGGCAGACGCCCGACCTGTTGATTCAGGGATTCTATCACCTGAGTGTCGTAGAGATGCTGATTTTGCAATTGTTGCATTTCTTCTTCCATCTGAGCCATCAAATCATAACAGTGTTCCCTATCAGCTTTAAAGTCTTTAGCCTGCTTGGCTGCCTCATTCTCGAGGGTAGTCATTTTCCTCCTCAGGTTGGTGATTGTCCCTTCATACTTTCTTTTTATTTGTTGCACAAACTGTGCCCGCTCTTCCGCTTTCTTTACCCATTATGACCGGACTTTTGTCAGGCTCGCCTCAGACTTTTCCAGGTCATCTTGACACTCAAGGGCTTTCTTTTTCAGACTGCTTATAAGCCTTTCATCCGCTCGACTTCTTTACGGGGTTCTAGCAGCTATTTTCTACTTCCAGATTTGATCTTTGAGGGCTTCATTTTCCTGAGTTAACTTCTTCTTCTCGTCTTCGTCTGTGGCGGCTTGCAATCTATTCTCAAACTGAATGTCCATGACTTGATTTTCTAGCCTGCTTACGGTGGCTCGATATTCATTTTCTTTGGCCAGCCAATCCCATTGCTCTTGTGAAGCCTTGATAAATTCCTAAAGATGGGGTCTTTTAGCTGTCCTTTTGAACTCAACTTCCCTTTTATACCAAGCAAGGTATCCTGGTGCAACTTCGCCTCTAGACAGATCACGTACTCGAGCTTTCGCCATCAAGTACTAACACTGGCTCCAAATTTGGCGGACCGCTGCCTCATAAAACTGGCCATCATGACCAATCTCAACCACATGGCGACTAATGTCTTCATCCCTGGGTACTATTTGGCATCTCCCTAATTGTCCCAAGACCCGGTATGGGGCATAAGGCTGGATACTCCTGAGACCCATCAAAAGGAAACGAGGCCTGGTAGCTGGCATGTATATGATCTCATCTACGGGAAGCCACCCAAACGTCTACTCTATTTGACTTGCACTGATCGAACGGAGATGTGATACCCATTCTGTGACCCACTCTGGCAAGATAAACCCATCAACTCTTATATGAAATTCCTCTATGCAGCTCTTATCTGTTGACCCATAACTCATGAATTGAGGACGATGACATAGATGTTCGATCATCAACATCTGTAATAATAAGTTGCACCCTTCAAAGAAGTCTCCTCTTGCTTTGCAGGCTGTGAGAGCACGGAAGATCTCAGATACGATCATGGGTACGAGGGTACTTTTAGCCTGAGTTAGCAAAGTGCTGACAACCCCAGCTATCTGTATATCAATATTCCCATCTTTTCGGGGAAATACCAAAAGGCCCAAGAAGACTACCATAAATGCAAAACACCGGTGTTCTTTCCAATTGAGGCAGTTTCCTTTGCTACAGATTTTGTTTTCTGGATTGTTAAACCCCCAATGTGACCATATCTCTTGTATATAAATTGTAGAGTACAAAAACCAGCTGCCAGATCTGGGTTGTGGACCCCCGTGCTTATCTTTAATGAATCTAGGAATCTGTGCACGGCTACGGCCCTTGGAGCAATCAAGTACTGGTATCTCATAGGAACTTTAGGACCCCCAATATATCCGGCTATTTCTTCCAAGGTCGGGGTAAGTTCAAAATCTGAGAAATGAAATACGTTGTGGACCGGGTCCCAGAATGTAACCAACGCCTTTATGATGTCACCCCTAGGACTAATCTTCAACAACCCGGTGAGGCCTCCCAAGTATAGATTGACCTTGTCTTGCCCTGATTTACCCAGATCATCCCACCACATATGCAATTCCAAAGGGATCTTGTTCATGACTGTTATTGGAAAATTCTAACTCGTGCTCATTCTGCACATTTATTAGGGTGATTAATCAAAATCATGATTCATTTGACTCAAAAACAAAGCTGACACTTTTTTTTTAGATTTTTATTTCAAAAGTAAAAACCCAGCTTTGCAAATACGGCCTTTCAACACTCCCGGGAAAAGATTTTAAGGTTGTGCTTGCTAACTGGCCAAAAATTTGAAAAAGGGACCAAAGGAGGCTGTTCTTGCAAAAACAGCCTTCCGGTGTCCTTTTGGGGACATTCAGCTATTTTGGACAAGAATGACATCACCTTACCTATTTACAACAAAGCGATAAAATTTTTGGTTCTTTTGTGGGCTATTTTTGCAAAAGGGAAGTTGGACCCGATGGGGATTGCCTACGTATCCCACATCCGGTGGGAATCAAACTGCATAGTTCGGGCAATTTTAACAAAACAAAAAAACCAATTTTTCTCTTTTTCTAAAAAAACAAAAAATTCTTTTCTTTTTTGTTTCAAAATTTCGGCTGAGTTTTGGTATATTTCGAGCATTGGTTTTTCAAAAACAAATGATTATCTCTCTCAATCCTCACATTGCCTTTCCTTTTCAACTTTTCCTTCTATAAGCTGGTCAGCATGCAAGTCCAAAGCAAATGCAACTAGCAAGTAAGATGCATTAGGATGGTCTTTTCATTTCGGGTACACCTGTCCTACACAGACCCAACCCCTGTGTTGAGTCTCCAAAGTCAAATCCACATGATGCAAAAAAATGTTCCTACTAGGGATCTGACATGAGGCTGAGTTATTCTAGGTTCAAAACCTGAGTATGTGTTCTAGACTGTGTACGCGAGCGGACAACTCGAGCCGAGGAGGGGGCTACGTACTGGGAACCAAAAGGCTATCCGATTTAGTAACTTGTCTGAGCCTCTTTCTTATTTCAGGATATGACACTAACAGAATAGGGAGTCTCGACCAGCGAGCACATCCCCGAAGATGAGAAGAGAAGGTTTCGTAGCTGTTTATATACAGTACAGATAATATCAAAGCGATAAAAGCATCATTTAGCACATTAGGCCTAAACAAGTAATAAAATCAGATAACGGATAAAGCCAAATATAACAATTCATCTAAGCTTGAATTTTGAACCCTGAACCAGAAGTTCTGGGTTCTTGTCCCCAGCAGAGTCGCCAGAGCTGTCACATCTCCTTTTTTCCTATACACAGAAGGGTATAAAGTAGTTTTTCCAATTAAAGGACAATCGAAACGGGATTGTTTATTAAGAGATTCAGAGTCGCCACTCAGGATAATTTACGGTGTCCTGTCTACTATCTATGTCATGCCTTGGCAGGTGAATATGAGAGAGAGGCTGTAAGTGCATTCTCTCCTTCTCCATCTTCTGGAAAGCACTCTTTGAGCATGCTGACAGAATGATTGACACTCACATCTCTCTCATTTCCAGTGATTTCGCTACAGTTTACTAGCGCATTCCTAGACTAAGACTACGGCATTGAAGAAGCAAGCTCACTCTCATTCCAGGAATCAGAGACCAAGTGACTGGTTTAAATCCCGAATTGAGGAAAGATTGACTTTGTATTACAGTCCGCGAACAAGAAATCCGGGTAAGGAATTTTGTTAACTCGAGAGAAGGTGTTAGGCATTCCCGAGTTCCGGGGTTCTAGCACGGTCGCTCAACTGTTATTATTGGCATAATTATCTGATTTTAAAATATTTTGAACCTATGTGCATTTTACTTCAAAATCGCGTTTATTCATTTTAGGAAGATTTCAATGTCATATAAAACACGTTTTGAACTGTGTTACTTAAATACACCCGCAGTCCGCAATACATTTTATATAACATTGCTAGGATTTGGATTTTGGTCACATAAATGTGCACCCGAGTTTAGGAAGGTAAGTTATTAAAATAACGCGCCTAAAGCAACTACGCATTTACAATTTTGCGAGGTCCATAAAAACTTCGCTAAATGGCACGTCTCGAATTCTAAGGACAAAACAAGATTAATGAAATGAGCTGTGCAATTATTATTTTTGTTCGGCACGACTCGCCTCTAATTATTCTATCTTAAAGGATTTTAAACTAATTCATGAGGGCCATACATTATTTGTGTTCCTTAGTACAACACACCTTAATTAATTAAAGTAATTAGCTAATTGACTAGAAGCCTAGGGAATTTGTCAAACAAAGACTATTTCAGCGAGTGTTGGTACTAACACTTAAAGGGATCAGCGTATAGGAGAAACCAAATATTTGAAAAAACAAACTAGGCTCATGGTGGCCAACGGCGAGTTTGCTTAAAGAAGAACCACATAGGGCCCAAAGAGGCCCTTATTCTGTCTCCAAGTGAAATCAAAATCTGGGCCCAAGTTAAGCCCAAACTTCACGGGAGGGTAAATACCCCAAAACCCATGAACCCGGGGTCAAATCCCTGCTTCAAATTCGACAAAAAAAAAATGGCTCCTTGTAGCCTAAGTAAAGCTCTAATGATGAATCAGCACATTATGATAAGGTAAATGCAAGATTTTGAGATTTTATCACCCCAATGACATGATGTATATCCTTTTGAAACATTTTTACTGAAAATAGACACCTGGGATTTGAACCTACTGATTAGTCATTCTCATACCACACTCAATACTTAACCAGCTTAAATATGCAATGATCATGTGATTTCTTGCGTGAATTACAACCCCCAAAACTATGCAAACTTAGAACCAAATCCTAAAAAAACAACAAAACTTAAAGCAATGTAATCATGCTACATTCTAATCATAAACTGGAATTCAAACACTAACTTAAACGAATTTAGACCAAACCATCATGATATGCCTTAACTGATTTAAACCTACACTACAGAAGTATTCACATCCTTTAAATGTTCAAATACAAAATCCTTCGACTTAATTACAGAACAACATGATGAACTAGAAGCCTAAAACATACTATTGAATATGAAACATAAGAGTATCCACACAGTGGAATAGACAACTCATGAAAGAGCTTAAATTATCACAAAATAAGGAAAAACTCTATTTGAACAGGGACTGATATTTAATAAAGTTGAGATTCATTCTCAGATCTTCCATATTTCATTTCACTTTCAACTTGAAGATCACATTATGTAGGTTCAGAACTTGTACCTGGATTTCAAAACAAAAGCGGAAATTGATGGTTCAGCAGTAGAAACAACCACTGCAACAAGGTCAGCCCAGAAATAACCAAGAAAAACCAGCTTTGAACCGAATTTGAACTATTAGAAATATCAAATGATGCCCAGTAATCAAAACACAACCAAAAATTGAACCAAGCACTCGTAAACCAACCAAAATCGAATCATTTTAGCGCCTGATTGTTCAACAATTATTTCAGAAGTGAGAGCCTCAAGAATCACATAATTCTTCAATGGAACAGTAAATTTTATGTTTTTCCCCAGCCGTTTCAGAAATTCTGTATTTTCTATCTCTTAAGCTCTGCCTTCAAATGCAAGAAAGTATTCCTTTATAGGCAAGGAAGTAGGGCGGCTTTCAAGTTTTAATTTTTGCATTTTGCCCCTTCGTGAATTTTCTTTTTTGCTTAGCAATCCTTAAGTTAAAATCAGATTTCTCCCTTAAGTCCCTAACCCAGCTTCTAGGAAGCTTCCCAAGTAGTTACACCCAAAATTCCCTCAACCAAATACCTAAACTACCCCCCATACACCTATTATTTACCTTGCCAATCAAACCGACCCCGGGTCCGAATGACCAAACAAATGGGTCTACATAGACCCAAATCGAATCTCCAATTGGGCATGTGGTTATTTAGAAGCCAATTAAACACTTAATGATCCCGGAATAGAACTTGACCCATAATATTCCCACACAAAGATATCTAAAACCATTTTTAAAAAGCAGGCAAAACAAAAAATAAATTGATTGAACTAACCAAACTAAACCATTACTGTAATTTAATTAAGTCAAAGCCTTAAGTTTATTAGCTAGTGATAAAACTTGATAATGAAACTGAGGCAGTAATCATGCTATGAAGAAGCAAAAGCACAAACACAGAAGCGAGAGGAAGAAGGATGACTTTAAACAATAGAAAAAAAAGTGGGAGAAGAACTAGAAATGTAAAAGTACCTAACGGACTGTCCAGACCTTGAAGTTCTTCTTCACGTACACGATTTTAACCGAAAGGGGCCTCAATCATGTGTTCTCATATGAAAACACATGGCCAAGGTCCGTTCTGGTCTTAATCAACGCCAAATCTACCGATTCTGGAGTCTTTGACATTTTTAGGTCTTACTTCCAACTCAGATTCGACGAGTTCAGAGTGTGTTCGAAGGAAATGGGGTTAGGATTTAGGGAGAGGGGAGTGAGGGTATCTCAGGGTGTTAATTTGGTGAGGATTGGTAGTGGCGCCGCCACCTTAAGGTGGTGAAATTTAGGGGCGGCAGGCTAGGGTTTGGACTCCATCGATGAGATACAGGGGAGTGAGAGAGACGATATGGGGGGTGGGGTAGCACCTTCGGACAGTTATATATTAATGATTACCCACTTCTTAGCCGTTAGATCATCTAACCTAGACGGCTCAGATCTGCCCACTAACTAAAACTGTGTCGTTTGGATTGGGGTAGAGGCTGACCGGGTCAAGGGTGGATTTTGGGCCTTGCATTGGAACGAGTATTGGGGAAACACCTGGACTTGGGTAGGGGAATTAAAGACTGACCCAAATCTGATATTCTCACCCTTTTCTTTTCTATTTCAAAACAAATTGGTTCAAAATTCTTTTTCTTGTTCTCTTCTTTTTTTTTCTTTTCTTTTTTTCGAAATTAGGTAAAAATTTGAATTAAATCCTAGAATCCAATTAACCTAAAAAAATACTAATTAAACCTTGATAATAATTATCAAAATTAATTAAAAGACAAATTAAAAGAAAACTACTCAAAGTCAAAGTTAACAAATTAAAATGTGCAAACTACATTATTTTCTGTGATTTTCCTTTTTTCTTAATTACTAATTAATTCTTAAAAATGCAAAGTTAAATCCTAAATGCACATGCAACATATTTATTTGTATTTTTTATTAATTAATAAAGATAAAAATACACAGACAAATGCAAACAATTAACAAAAAATGCCACAAAAATTTACAAAATACAAACAATAAAAGAAATTATTTTGTTTGAATTTGTGAGAGTAATTAATATAGGGCAAAAATCACGTGCTCACAAAACCCGGAGTATGCGTTCATAACTTTGACCAAAATTTCTTAATGATAACAAAGCGATATTAATTATGGACACGTACGCATAACATGGTTTTTGACGCGCCAAACAAATGGGTACACGTACGTATGACCTGTTTTAAGATAATTTATGAATAAAAGAGGTAAATGCACATAGGTTCTAAAATAAGTAATTAAAAAATTTTAATAGGCCAAGTATGATCAAAGCGACCGTACTAAAATTATGGAACCCGGGAATGCCTAACACCTTCTTATCTCTTCTGAATTTAATATAAATAATTCAGTTTCGATTGTCACTTTAATTGGAAAAAACTCCCTTATATATCCTTCCAGGCGTAGTAAAAAGGAGGTGTGAGAATTCCAAAATGGGTACACGCAAGCAAACCTTCTCTAAGACTACTCTAGAAGAATGTGAGTGCATAGAAAAGGTTGGTGGAAACATCTCGACTATTTCTCAGCTGATCAATGCTCAACATGCTACTTCTGAAGAGATAAGAAGGTTGAGGGCTCAGAATGCTATATTAGAAACGCAGCTCAGTCAAACTGTTAAAGGATCTGGTTATGTCAATTCCACAAATGAAGAAGATGTTCGCTTGACAAAGGAAAATGATAAGCTTCATGAAACCTGCTTGAACAGAAGCTATCTGAAAATGCCCGACTTGACCTGGTTTCAAGACACTTGCCCCTTCCCTCTCCCAGTCTTCCTTATCTAGAGCCCCATAGATATCTCCTAGTGACCAGTTTTCTTCAATTATAATATTTTGTGGCTGCTGTTTCTATTTTTACTTGTATTTTTATTGATGACATGCTGTATTTCACCATTACTACTTCTGTTTTTCTCAGTCCATTGTACATATCAATGAAACATCTCCTCTTTTGCCTATACAATGTTGTTTTCCTCTAGCTTCTCTTTTCCGTCATATTGTGTACACATATATAGCATGAGCTGGTTGTGTTGGACTTTTTTATACTATTTGCCTACTTGTGTGTTTTTAATGATGCCAAAATGGGGGAAATTGATTGATTGTGTACTAAATAATTGAAATGGGAATCTAATTAAGGGGGAATCAAAAGCAAAAGGCAGGGGGAACCTGTGACCAGGAACCTTATGTAGTTCTTGGTACCTCATCTAGTTATTTCTGCTCTAAATAATTAATATCAATGCCTAAGTTTGTCATCCTCAAAAAGAAAAAATTGATGGGTTTTCAATATCTTTGCCTTATGTCTCTTATGTTTTGATGATCCAACAAGCTTACTGTTAAGAACCAGATATGGAACCTGACTCACTTGGTACACATTTCAATCAACGAAGTTCAGCTTGAACTCCAGCTAATGAATTACTAGAAAGAGGAACACGTCAGGGACCTGATCCCTTGGTGCTCTCTGACAGAAGTACTAGTAAACTATACAACTGGAAAGCAATTGCAGAAAGTGACTGCCTATAACTGTACACGCGATAGTGCAGCAGATAGTACAACAATCACTTCTCATTAAAGAGGCATGTACCAAGAATTGACATCATCCTTGTGATGTCTTTTGTAGTATAATAACATGGTGCAGGGCACCAGATACTTACTTGAGAATTTAGTAATATTCTCTCAAGCAGTAAATATTCGATCCAACATTGAAGTCACAAGTGTGTCAAGAACAAGAAGACAACTCCACTAAAGGATCAGTTTCATAATGAGTCTATGTGTATTCGTAGTTGAGTTGTAATCTTGTTATTTGCTCTTCATTGTAATTCCTATCTTGCTTTCTTAGAAGCTGTGTTTTAGGAAACCAAAAATTCACAAACCTTCTAAGTTTGTGTTGTGACTAGAGTTAGTCATAAGTTAAAATCTTTGTAACTAGTGAATCACAAAGTGGCCTATGGTAAGTGTACCATGAGTTAGTTTAGTTAAAGTCTTTGCAATAGAGTCATTACAAAGCGGCTTGTAATAGCGTGAATACAAGTTAGTAAAATTGAAATCCTACAAGTGTAGGTCGTAGGTTTTGTCTCCTTGAGTGGGGTTTTTTCACGTAAAAATTTCATGTCTCTTTTACTTACTGCTTCCTTAGTTTTCTTAGTGGAGAATCATAGAGGACCAGGTACTCTACAGTTTGGTGAACTCATATAAACTAACATTTTTATTTTGCTATTCTTACTTAATATGGTGATCTTGTGGTATTGAGTTGATAAAATTCTATTTTAGGTACTTTTACGTGCAAACCATGTGCACTTTCAATAAGATGCACATGAAATAGCTTAAACTAAACGTGCATCAGTATTCTAAATGAACTCTCGTCAGTTTCAAGGTCATGTTCAAGCAAAAAAGTGAATAAGAAATTGGGGATAGAAAGGAGTTGTACAACAACAACAACAATAAAAACTCAGTATAATCCCACTTTGTGGGGTCTAAGGAAGGTAGTATGTACACAGACCTTACTTCTACTCTGGGGTAGAGAGGCTATTTCCAAATACACCCCCAACATCCTTCCCTCCAAGAACTTTCCACCTTGCTCTTGGGGAGAGTCGAACTCACAACCTCTTGGTTGGTAGTGGGGGTTGCCTACCATCAGAGCAACCCCTCTTGTCTTGTAGAAAGGAGTTGTAGCATATTTAAAAAAGGAAGGGAGAGGGGTGTTGCACATGGCAAGAGGAGTAGATCGGAAAGGATAGGGATAGGGATGTTCTTAAAAATTCGAAAACCCGAACCAAACTGTTGGTTTTGAAATTTAAAAACCGATCAAATTTGGTTTGATTTTGGTTTTAATTTAAAAAAACCGAACCAAATCGAATATTTGAGTAGTTATTTTAAATTTATTATTAAACCTATATATATGTATACTTTTATACAAAGTTTTAAATTTTTTATAGTAAATATTAATCATTTGCACTTTTAGTACAGTTCTTTACCTTTACATTCTAGTTTAATTGGCAGTTTTCATTTGTTAAGTATAAGAATCTATTTTATGTTAAAAATAATATATTTTTAATTGAGTCCTTAAATTATTCATCACTATTTGATACAATTATCATCAATATATCTTGGTAAATAATATATTTCTCAAAGTGCAATTTATTTGATAGTGTTATGTTGAAAATGCGATCGCCGAAATGTGTGTTTGGTAGTGTATGTCTTATATTTAAGAAAAAACCGACAAATAACCGAAAAATCAAAAAACCGATATAGCCGAATCGAGAAAAAACCAGCTTAATTAATTTGGTTTGGTTCTAATATTTGAAAAACCGACTTACTTGGTTTGGTTTTTTTAGGAAAAAACCGATCTAAACCGAACCATGAACACTCCTAGATATGGATAAAGGCAACTCATCATTGTGTATATAAAATTCATTTTAGGTGAGTTCTGCAAACCGGTGTGTTAGTTAATAATTTTTATAGTATAAGCAATTTTAATATATTAAAAAATAGAGAAAAAAGCCAGATTTGTACATCTACTTTGGTAATTGTCCACGTTTATACCTTGTTTTACTTTTCGTCTAAATATATCCCTACCGTTAACAGAGTAGATAAAATCGCTTCTAACCGACAAATTTAAGAAAATTTAAGAAAAAACCGACAAATAACCGAAAAATCAAAAAACCGATATAGCCGAATCGAGAAAAAACCAGCTTAATTAATTTGGTTTGGTTCTAATATTTGAAAAACCGACTTACTTGGTTTGGTTTTTTTAGGAAAAAACCGATCTAAACCGAACCATGAACACTCCTAGATATGGATAAAGGCAACTCATCATTGTGTATATAAAATTCATTTTAGGTGAGTTCTGCAAACCGGTGTGTTAGTTAATAATTTTTATAGTATAAGCAATTTTAATATATTAAAAAATAGAGAAAAAAGCCAGATTTGTACATCTACTTTGGTAATTGTCCACGTTTATACCTTGTTTTACTTTTCGTCTAAATATATCCCTACCGTTAACAGAGTAGATAAAATCGCTTCTAACCGACAAATTTAAGAAAATTTAAGAAAAAACCGACAAATAACCGAAAAATCAAAAAACCGATATAGCCGAATCGAGAAAAAACCAGCTTAATTAATTTGGTTTGGTTCTAATATTTGAAAAACCGACTTACTTGGTTTGGTTTTTTTAGGAAAAAACCGATCTAAACCGAACCATGAACACTCCTAGATATGGATAAAGGCAACTCATCATTGTGTATATAAAATTCATTTTAGGTGAGTTCTGCAAACCGGTGTGTTAGTTAATAATTTTTATAGTATAAGCAATTTTAATATATTAAAAAATAGAGAAAAAAGCCAGATTTGTACATCTACTTTGGTAATTGTCCACGTTTATACCTTGTTTTACTTTTCGTCTAAATATATCCCTACCGTTAACAGAGTAGATAAAATCGCTTCTAACCGACAAATTTAAGAAAATTTAAGAAAAAACCGACAAATAACCGAAAAATCAAAAAACCGATATAGCCGAATCGAGAAAAAACCAGCTTAATTAATTTGGTTTGGTTCTAATATTTGAAAAACCGACTTACTTGGTTTGGTTTTTTTAGGAAAAAACCGATCTAAACCGAACCATGAACACTCCTAGATATGGATAAAGGCAACTCATCATTGTGTATATAAAATTCATTTTAGGTGAGTTCTGCAAACCGGTGTGTTAGTTAATAATTTTTATAGTATAAGCAATTTTAATATATTAAAAAATAGAGAAAAAAGCCAGATTTGTACATCTACTTTGGTAATTGTCCACGTTTATACCTTGTTTTACTTTTCGTCTAAATATATCCCTACCGTTAACAGAGTAGATAAAATCGCTTCTAACCGACAAATTTAAGAAAATTTAAGAAAAAACCGACAAATAACCGAAAAATCAAAAAACCGATATAGCCGAATCGAGAAAAAACCAGCTTAATTAATTTGGTTTGGTTCTAATATTTGAAAAACCGACTTACTTGGTTTGGTTTTTTTAGGAAAAAACCGATCTAAACCGAACCATGAACACTCCTAGATATGGATAAAGGCAACTCATCATTGTGTATATAAAATTCATTTTAGGTGAGTTCTGCAAACCGGTGTGTTAGTTAATAATTTTTATAGTATAAGCAATTTTAATATATTAAAAAATAGAGAAAAAAGCCAGATTTGTACATCTACTTTGGTAATTGTCCACGTTTATACCTTGTTTTACTTTTCGTCTAAATATATCCCTACCGTTAACAGAGTAGATAAAATCGCTTCTAACCGACAAATTTAAGAAAATTTAAGAAAAAACCGACAAATAACCGAAAAATCAAAAAACCGATATAGCCGAATCGAGAAAAAACCAGCTTAATTAATTTGGTTTGGTTCTAATATTTGAAAAACCGACTTACTTGGTTTGGTTTTTTTAGGAAAAAACCGATCTAAACCGAACCATGAACACTCCTAGATATGGATAAAGGCAACTCATCATTGTGTATATAAAATTCATTTTAGGTGAGTTCTGCAAACCGGTGTGTTAGTTAATAATTTTTATAGTATAAGCAATTTTAATATATTAAAAAATAGAGAAAAAAGCCAGATTTGTACATCTACTTTGGTAATTGTCCACGTTTATACCTTGTTTTACTTTTCGTCTAAATATATCCCTACCGTTAACAGAGTAGATAAAATCGCTTCTAACCCTAACATATCTCCAACGTGGCAATGAAACCCTTTAATTAATCTGCCAACTAAACAAAATATCAACCCAAATTTTAAAAGACTCATGCCCATTTCTTTGACCCAACTATCCAACCACTTTATGGGTCACACCTCTCTCTCTTAATTCAAGTATTCAACCTCAACTTTTCTTCTTTTCCAGTTCTTGTTCTCTTTTTTCTTTTTTCATTTATGGATGGAAAATTAATTTTATCAAAAAGAAAATATTGTGAGCAGAAAATAAAAAATCAATTTGAAAAATTTAAAAGATTTCATAATAAAAAGAAAACTAAATACACATTAATAGCATATCATTAGTTGAAAAAAAGAATTTTCACGGAAAAAAATGAAAAAGATAAATCTTCTTTCTTTTTCTTCTCCCTTTTTTCATGTTCTGATAATCATTTATTTCTACAAGACAAAGAAATAGAACATAAAAAGAGATAATACGGAGATGTATCCCTCTTTCTAGCCTTCCCCTTTCAAATATTTGTGGGTTCCCTCAACCATACTAATCTAGTCAAGCATCACTTAGTATCAACCACAAATAAAATCCAAAATACGAAGAAAAAATAGCTTATATGTGTACATTAAACCATTTGAGTTTCTGAAACTGAAAAAGAAGAGAGCTCTGTTTCTCATGATTTGATGGAAGAGAAAGAGAACGGTCAATGGTGGCAACTGCGGCAGCTTAGCCATGGAGGAACGAAAAGAAGGGTCAGATTATTATTAAACAAACTTCTGAATACAGGAGAATTTGCCTACTTTTGGTCTGAAAATCACATTTTTTGTAATGGAAATTGGTGCCTAATAACTTGGGGAGAAGTGAATTTTTTCTCTTTTCCAAGTGTCGATGAAGAACACAAAGAAGAAATAGAGTGAGCAATCATCAGGCAGCGAGTCTTGCAATTTCTCCGACGGTACTGATTCGACGTCCTCTTCATTGTTATTGATTTGTTTCCAGATTTTGACTCATTCATTTATTATAGTTGGGTCATACATAAGTCTTTTAATTACGGTTGATATTTGTCCAGTTGGCAAACTAATTGAGGTGTCCCATTGCCATATTGAAAATCTGTTAGAGTTAGGAAAATTTTATCTACTTTGCTAATGGTAGGGACATATTTAGATGAAAATTAGAAAGAGACATAAATATAGATAATTTACCAAAGTAGAGGTACAAATCTGAAATTTTTTCCTTAAAATATTACGTGGGTTTTAGATACTACAAAATTTAATTTTACTCCAAAATGAATCAACTAGGACGAAGGTGTACACCATTACATACAACTTAATTTAAACTATATATTTAGCTCTTTCTAGAGGTAATACATCAGAAGAAATATTATCTTTGGGGTAGGTATTTTAGTTGATAGAGTACTTAGGGAGATAATGGTCGAGTTTATGAGGGTAAACGATAGGATGATGGATGTTAAGCTTATGGTTGGGGGGCTTACTTTAAACATAATTAGTGCATATGCTCCTCAAAGTAAGCTTAGGCGAGGAGGTGAAGAGACAATTCTGGGAGAACTTGGATGAGATGGTGCATAGTATTGTGAGCACAAAGAAGCTTTACGTTGGGGGGATTTTAATAGCCATATCGGGGCTAATGCTGGGGGTTATGATAATGTGCATGGTGGGTTCTAATTTAGGGATATAAATGAGGAGAGTAATTCATTGTTGGTTTTCTCTAGAGCTTTTGATTTGGTGATAGAAAACTCGAGTTTTTCAAAGAGGGAGTAGCACCTGGTCACTTTTTGTCGTACGTTGGCCAGGACTCGAATTGATTATCTTCTCTATAGAAAATGTGATAGAGGTCTATGAACAAATTTCAAGGTCGTATCGAGTGAGTGTCTCGCGGCCCAACATAGGCTCCTAGCGATGGAACTGGAGATCAAGAGGAAAAGTAAGAAGAGAGTAGTGTGCAATCAATTTAGAATCAAGCGGGAAAACTTGACTAAGGACAAATCCAAGAGTTAGGGAAGAAGTTGCTAGCTATGGGGGCCTGGAGGAGTAGTGGGGATGCGACTAAGCTATGGGCCATGCCAGCGAACTACCTTAGGAAAACTATGAGAGAGGTTTTAGAGGTTACAAAGGTATACCCTGAGAGACATAAAAGGGACTCGCGGTGGAATATGGAGATCCAAGACAAAGTTGAAGTCAAGAAAATGGCTTATTTGAAACTAATGGAGGGTACAAACAAGGAGGAAAAGAGGACGAATTGGGAATACTATAAGAAGGCAAAGAAAGAGGAAATTAGAGGTTACGACGGCTAAGACTATTGTATTTGAACACATGTATGAGGAACTTGGGAGCATAGGCAGATACAGAAAGTTGTAAAAGTTAGCTAAAGTGAGGGAGAAGAAGGCCCGTGACTTGAACCAAGTAAAGTGCATCAAAGGCCAGGACGACATGGTTTTGATGGAAGACGCTTATGTAAGACGAAGGCCGTGGGCTTACTTCCACCAACTGTTGAACAAGGATGGGGACAAAAGAATTGAGCTGGGTGAGTTGGTGCACTACGATATGTGGCATGATTTTGGCTATTGTAGGCGTATTAAGGTTGAGGAGGTTATGGGAGCAATGCGTAAGATGAGTAGGGGGAGAGCGACTGGGCCAGATGAGATCCTGATGATAATCTGGAAGGATGCAGGTCGCTCAGGAGTGGAGTGGCTTACTGACTACTAAGTTGTTTAATGTTATCTTTAAGACAAAGAAGATTCCCGAAGAATAAAGGTGGATCACGATGATTCCGTTGTACAATAATAAGGATGATATCCAAAACTACAATAACTATAAGGGGTATCAAGCTGCTAAGTCATACTATAAAAGTTTGGGAGAGGGTGATGAATGTTTAGGTGAGGAGGAGTGTGTATATTTCCAAGAAGTAGTTTGGATTCATAGCGGGTGATCGACTACGAAAGTCATTCATCTAGTGAGGAGAATGGTAGAGCAGTATAGGGAGAGGAAGAAAGGACTTACATCTGATGTTTATAGATCTGGAAAAGGCATATAATAAAGTCACGAGTGAGGTTTGGTAGAGATATTTAGAGGTTAGCGGCTTTCCGATGACATATACTAGTGATATCAAGGACATGTATGATGGTGATAATACTCAGGTGAGGACTATGGGAGGTAACTCGAAACACTTCCCAATTGTGATGGACTTGAACTAGGGATCGACTCTTAGCTCATTCTTATTTGTCTTGGTGATGGATGTACTGATACGGCACATTCAAGAAAAGGTGTCATGGTGAATGTTATTTGTTGATGACATAATGCTGATTGACAAGACGTAATGTGGGGTTAACATGAGGTTGGAAGTTTGAGACAGACCCTAGAGTCTAAAGGTTTCAAGTTGAGCATGACTAAAATGGAATACTTAGAGTGCAAGTTCAATGACAAGACTCATGAAGTGAACGTAGATATGAAGCTTGATACTTAAGTCATCCCAAGGAGGGATAGTTTCAAGTATCTTGGGTCTATAATCCAAGGTGATAAGGAAGATTGACGATAAGGTCTCTCATCGTATAAGGGTAAGTTCTATAGAGTGGTGGTTAGACTTAATATGATATATGGGGCTGAGTGTTGACCATTCAAGAACTCCCATGTTCAAAAGATGAAAGTAGAAGAAATAAGGATGTTGAGATGAGTGTGTGGGTATATTAGGAGAGATAAGATTAGGAATGAAGTTATTCGAGACAAAGTAGGAGTAGCCATCATAGAGGTAGATACTAGAGTTGAGGCTGAGATGGTTCGGACACGCGAAAAAGAGTAGTACATATGCTCTTGTTAGGAAGCGTGAAAGGTTGTTTATGACAGGTATAAGAAGAGATAGAGGTAGGCCAAAGAAGTATTGGGGATAGGTGATTAGGCAAGACATGGCGTTGCTTCAGCTTACTGAGGACATGACCCAGGATAGAAGGGTGTGGAGGTTGAGAATTAGGGTAGAAGGCTAGTTGGTAGTCGAGAGTTCCCCGATCTTTACTAGTAGTATTAGTAGCACTCTTGTATTTTCGTATTCTTTGATCTCTATTATTTGCCTGTTGTTTTTTTCACTCCGTGTATCATATTTCTCTTATGGTTAATTATTATTTGATGCTACTTTTCTTAACTTCTCGTTTTCTCCTCTGTTTCCTTATCACCTTTTGTCTCTCTCTCTCTCTCTCTCTCTCTCTCTTCTTTTTTCTTCTTCCTCTTCTCTTCTCTTCCTTTTCACATTTTGTTGAGTCGAGGCTCTATCACAAATAACTTCTCGACTTCTCTAGGTAGGGGTAAGGTCTGGATACACCACTACCCTTTTCATATCCTATTTGTAAAATTATACCGGTATGTTGTTGTTGTGCGAGATTCTGTTAGGAATTTTATCACTTGGCCTATATATTGTTTCACACTATGTAATATAACCAACACACACCTAGGCATACATACTCTACAGTCATGGATATACGAAATCTAGCCAATTTGGGAGCACAACCCACATCTGTAGGAAAAAAAGATAGAAGATGTTATAATTCAAAAATTCTCAGGGAAGAGATGTAACAAATAGACAAACTCCTTACTTTATCAATATGAACTAGAACTCAATTACATATTTGGATAACAATTCAACCCTGAAACAACTGAAATACAATAAAAATTTATAGGAATTAAAGTAACAAGGGATAGATCGAAGAAGGGGATGAGAAGGTTAGACTCAGATAAAGGGAGACGAGGAGAAGCTGACACTTTTCTCAACAATATGAATAATGCCAAAAATAACCGATGACTACCCCTTTTTAACAAACACTTCCTTATGCCTTGCAGGACTACTCAACTTGGATCCCAAATCAACTTGGCCCTATTGCTTATTCTCGGCCCAATAGCTCATATCAGCCAAATAGCTACTTTGTGCGACACTGGGCTGGGACTGATTCATAAAAGTACTCCTATCTTCAATGGGAACATTGTCCTCAAGCTTCGAGTAAAAAATAGTGTTAAAAGCATGCTTCCCACCAATTGCAGCCAAACCAAACTGCGCGATGTTGCCAAAGAATCGCATATGATCCATGTCACGACCCAATTCCCAAACCCGATTGTGATGGTGCCTCTCATGAAGACAAGGCCAGCCAGACCATCTCAGAACACCACTTAAAGCAGTTAATCAGTTATATAACAGTCTGAATATGATTTAATCAATACAAATACAACCCAATACAGCCCGACCGGGGTGTCACAAGTCACGAGCATCTAGGAGGATCC